>JAQIUQ010007689.1:0-57852 GCA_030378365.1 Hybognathus amarus | reverse complement strand
AATATTACTCGTTCAGTTACATATTATTGTGCAAGCAACCCAAATAATAGTGCAGTAAACCTAAAGCTGATTCAGACATAATAATTAAAGAAGCTTTTTAATGACCACACAGAGTCAGGTTAGGTTTAATAATTATAATATATGTACGTTCACTATAGCAATTGATTCATTAAAACTGATATATGCCTCCTGCTGGCCTCTGCAACACCTCTTCCAACAGCAACCTTTGTTTTTCCTCAGGAGGTCTCACTACAGGATCATATGGAAGAAGTGAAAATTAAGATGTTTTTTTTTTACATTGCAATTAGAATTCACATGGTTTTTGAATTTGTGAAGGCATGTCAGCAACTTTTTCTCTGTAGGTATCTGGTAGTTGCCACGAAACGGCAAATGAATTTGCACTAAAATACAGTAGAGTTTAATTGGATGCTCATAATTGTGCTATTTTAAAGGTACAATATGCAGGATTTTTGCAGTAAAATTTCCAAAAAACACTAGGACAATGTTATATATTTAGTTTAGTTGATTTCGTACAATATCCCAAATGTTTTCAACAATTTGTAAATCGTGTGAAAATCGCGATTTTAACCAAGGAAACAGGGCATTTGAGCAGAAGTGAGGAGTCGCCAGTCGATGGCATCATATCCGCGTTACCCCGGTTTCCGCCAGGTTTGACCTCGTACTGCAATAGTAACCATGGCGACAGACGTTGACAACCGGGTTATGCCCATTATGCCTAGCAGGATGCTCACGCTGTTGTTTTGTTAAACGTTTATGGACCATGGCAAGCAGACTTTGAGACAAAAAGAGGACTAAAACATCTCTCGATCAACATCTTTCGAGGTGCTGAGAGCTCGCCGCGACTAACTTCGACTTAGAGAGCGCGAGTGTTGCAGGTTAACGTTACTTTATTAAACAGGTGAGCAAATGTTGAGCATGGTGAGCAGACTAAGCAATGTTATTTAACATTAGTTCAACATGATGAAAAGTTACAATATGATCTGTATGTTATTCCCTAATGTTATTCTAGCTTAGTCTACATACAGCCAACAAACAACCTAACTACACAAACAGTTTTAGTGGGATAGTGAAACTGTTAGAGCAAGTGAACCAGTGCTGCGTTACCTCAAGTTTAATTCCTCTAATAAACTGACCAGTGTGAGTATTAATCCAGCACTTGCGTGTAGTTTGGTAGAATGAAATGTCCTTATTCCTTTATATCCGCAGGGACTCGCGTTGCGTGTGGCGCTGGTATACGTCTAGCAATCGTGCTCCTGCTTCACAGCACAGTCATGATAAAAACATCACTGTATTCACTCATCCATAAAAGATCCATCAGCTTGACGACAAGATCCATAATTCCGCTTAATGCAGAATATACGTCATCAATATACGCCTTTGTTATTGTAAGAGGTTAGCGACCCCTGGTGGCGAAACAATCTTGCATATTGTACCTTTAATGAGCACAATTATCAAACTTTCAATCTTACTCTTTTTGGATCTACTATAGTACTTATCTACTGCTATATTTGTGGCAGTCCACATTTCTTCATCTTAAAATTTTGTTTTTATTATTTATTTTATTTATTTTGTTAGCTTGTCTTGTGTGGACAACAGCAGGCTTATTAGTGCTTTTCATAAAATTTTTGGAAAGATGGTTGGCGCATATTGCGTTCCCAAATGCACATTATAAGTCAAACAAACCCGAGATAAGTTCATGTGGAGCAGCGTTTGAGACATTGGAAACAACAGATTGTGTTCTGCTGGTGTGGGACGCCACTCATTCACTCTGAAACATGCGGCACATACATCTATGTAATTAAATTCAAGCCTTGGCAATTTGATAGGATTCCCCCGTCAGAGTCCGTTCGCAAAAACAATCTAACGCACAGCCACACACGTGCATTGTGCCATAAGTCATTATTCCCCTTGTGAAGTAGAGGGAAGCAACTCTTGATCTGATTCATTAAGTGTGCTTCAATCAGAGTTTAATCCCTTTTAATTGGAAAAGCTTCTCCCCAGGCACTGACAGAGAGTGTGAAAGCTGGACTCCTCCGACAGGCGTCAGTGGAGGTTGCCAGATCTGCATAAAAGGGCAGCTTCTTCCCAGGAGAGCTCAAACACCTGCGAAGCCTGCAAAGGATTAATGAAATAGTTCGCAGATGAAAGGTACAAAACCACCTGAACCCTGGGTGTGTGGCGGGATGCACAACATGGCCTTTCTATGGTTAGAACACACACAGACAAATGTATGTAAACACACGTACACAAACATCCATGCACACTTACTGTATGGGACACTGTGAGAGTATAAGGAACATCTTGCGACATTTGCATATCATTGTCAAACTCTTTGGTTTTCGGAAAGAGAGAGAAATATTCAGCCATTGTTTATGAATATTCTCTTTTCCATCCAAGAACAGGTCTGTCAAGATCATTTTTGAAACATAAAATAAACAGTATGATAGCTTTGTGGGAGGAACTGATTGATATGTAGAGGAGGAGAGGAATATCGTGCATGATATGGAGTTCTTTTATGATGATTTTATTGTGTTTGTTCTGGAGTTTGACGGTCATCCTTAGTTATAACTAAGTGTACACTCTTAGAAGAAATGGTTCTATTTAGAACCAGAAATGGTTCGCATATATGGAACTCCAAAATGGTTCTATATAGAACCTTTTTTGGTAAAAGGTTCTATTGGCCAAGTATGAACCCCAGGGTTCTATATAGAACCCAGAGGAACCCTTTTTTAAGAGTGTATAGAACCTTTTAGGGATTCCAAATACGTAGCACTGATAGAACCTTTTAAGGTTCAATATAGAACCTTTTCTTCTAAGAGTGTAGGCTCTAAAGACTGAATTAATATAGGGAGGCGTTATACAGAGCAACTTCAACTGCTAATTACAGTTTACTGCGCATAGACAGAAAAAGAAATGGACACAGCGACCCCATTGATTTCAACGGGAGAAGACTGAAGCCCGAATTTTTGCACTTCCTGTCTGATGTCTGAGCATCTGCGCAGGCTCAAACTGACGTGCCGACAGTCTGACAGTTGTAAATCTTCTTTTGTCTGTACCAAGACAAAAACATTATTGAAATATTTTGTCCCATTGCTTTTATGGACTCTCTTATCTATGGGCTTCTACCATAGACACTAAAAGGCTTCTCCCTCGACTTTATGCCTCTATGCCCCCCGATTGCCTCATAGAGAGTAAAAGATTGACTGCAAGCTTCTCCTCCTGCCTATATGGTAATGTCTCTATTGTGCGAGACAGAAAGTTGCGTAGTGATGACAATCGTTTGCCTATTTTTCACAAAAACGGCATCTCCGGGCCATAACGTAAGTATACAAAGTAATGGAGCGTTTTATACATTGTCGTGTTTCTTTAGAAATAAATAATGGACGGAATGAGTCTTTGGGCCTCAGATGTAAAGTTATTCTGTGTCAAAGTGATGGCGGCTACAATGGCGGCTCCCGCGAGGCTTCAACTTCTGGCTGATGGAACTGACCCCTTGGATTTCATGCAGCTGCCATTTTGAAGTCGGAAGCGAGGCTCCGGTGGGAAGAATACCCGGAAGTACAAATAGACAACAATGTCTTGGACTACCAACCTGAAGCTGCTGCCGCGATTTAAACTATTAGATGTATAATATCCAATATAGGATATGTAAATAGCTTGTTCCTGCTTCTTTTTTATGTTCTGAATATATATATTAAAAAATGTATTTTATGAATTACAAATTTCACTTTATATAGTCTATGAAAGAAATGTATGTAGCCTACATATTTAGAATAACAAATTTCTACATTAAACACAACAATACGCCAGTCGCATTCGTGACTCTCCTATGATTAAAGTGACACTTCTGGTTTTCTTCCACCAGAGACGTTTCAAAATGACGGCTGCGTAAATCAGCGTATACCAGCTAGACACCAACACGCGCTTTCTTCATCCTATAGTCATCAAAACACTATAAATCAGTCATTATTCATACCATCATTATCTTTACAAATTTAACATTGGCTCAATAACATTTTAAACAATGTCTTCAATGAATGCTTGGCTAGTTTAAGACAATATGTAAGATAATATTTGGCTTAACTATTGTAATGAGGAAGACAGGCAGTTGAGTCTGGTTCCATCAAGAGTTTTTCTCCATCAAAAGGTTAGTTCACCCAAAAAGAAACATTCTGTCATGAATTACTCACCCTCATGTTGTTTGATTTCAGTTCATCTCCAGAACACAAATGAAGATCTGTTTTATCAAATCTGAGAGACTGTCCCTCCATTGACAGAAATGGAACGACTACAAACATTAATTCATAAAGAGATTGTCTGAAACTTTAGAGATTTGTTTTAAATGATATCTACCTTATATAAAGAAAGCAGCTTTCAACTTTTGTTTTACTTAAATTGCAGTTAACACATGTAGATTTGCTCCTGAGGTGCATTCATTTGTTCAAAAGTCATATTTTTGATTCATTTTGGAGAGCTGTTGCATCACAAACCTCACAGGCTGAGGCTATAAAGCATTTATCAGTTCCAAATCCACTAAAAGCTGATCCCACTTTTACATGTTCACTTGAGCAGCAACATGTGGCAGGAGCAGCAGCATCTCCAGACGTCTGTCATATGCGCGTCACCGCTATTTTGGACACTTTGGATGGAGAGCACGAGGACGCGCCAGACCTATTCTTGATTCCACAGAGGATTAAATATAATCTCAGACAAAAATCTAACTGATTAAGAAGAATATCGCATTAAGTAGATCATGGCTGGTCTTCAGAGTGGCTCAAACGTAACGCGTAATTTCACGAATCAGTTCGTGCAGCCGGCGTGGCGTGTCGCGGTCTGGTCGGTCGCGTACAGCTCCGTGCTCGCGGTCGCCGTGTTCGGGAACATCATCGTCATATGGATCATTCTGGCCCATAAACGGATACGCACCGTTACCAACTATTTCTTGCTCAACCTGGCATTCTCCGACGCCTCCATCGGCCTTCAACACCCTCATCAACTTCATTTACGCCACGCACGGAGAGCGGTACTTTGGAGAGGTGTACTGCAAGTTCCACAACTTCTTTCCCGTGACCGCCGTGTTTGCCAGCATTTACTCCATGACGGCGATTGCAGTCGACAGGTAATACTGTTTATGATCAATTATAACATTGTGATCAGGGTTCATCATTCAAACAAACGTTAAGCTGAGATCGATTCAGGATTTCATGGAAATTGTGAATTCCAGAAGACACCGAAATTATAGAATCTTTAAAATTTGATAGAAATGACTTAGTAAATTGTCTAACAGTTGCAAAAGTGAGGGTTTCCACGTAGAAGAACCATTTTTGGTTCCATAAAGAACATTTCAGTGAACAGTTGTTAAAAGAATTTTTTTCCCAGAACATTTCATTATTCTAATTAGAATATTGAAATGTTCTGAGGAAAAAACTGTTAAAATTCTGTGGAATGTAAATATTCTACAGATGTTAAAGGTCTTCGAGCATTCTGTTGAAAATATCAATAAAAATAATTGGAGAACTAGCTATTGAATCCAGGTCCTGTCAATCTACAAAAACTAAAGTTGAATTTTTAAAATGGAATTTCAATAAAAGTGTTAATGCATGTGGAAGAGAAATTGAGATTTGGTTTTATGATTGTAACAATAAGTTGAAGGCTTGAAAATGCTCTTTAAAGTCATAAAGTGAGATTTTTATTAGATAAATAGATTATAAATGTTTAGCAAATAAAAATAATAAATTAAATTATTTAGCAAACCTCAGCATTATTTAATATAGAATTTTTTCAGATGTTTGGTATTTTGTCTGAATATAAAAAAGGTATAAACCAGCCTCAGTAAAATGGTTTACAAAATTGCAAATCCGTTACATGTCAAGTGCTATTTTGGCCAGTATACAATGATTGGATATAAAGAAGGTACATGAGAACAGGACAAAGAGTGGAACAGGCTTTTAATGACCACCAGCGCAGGCTTCTTTCTTCCTCTTTCACCTGTTCATTTACAGAATTATACAGAGCTCAGCTGATACAATAATGTAACCTTGTGCAATCAACATTCATAGCATCCAGTTAGTCATGAATGCATCTAATAAGATGAGATCTTTGATAATGATCTGCATTACACAGAGCATTGGGGGGCTTTTCCTTCAGTTCAGAAGCTTACAAGCTCAGTCTATGACTGTGTGAGCCGAGAGAACATCAGTTCATCCTGAACTCTATGTAATCTTTAATCATGCGCGGAGTGTGCATGTCCATATGCCTGCTCGCTTTTTCCTTCCTATTATCAAAAGGTTATCCTTTAGATAGGGTGGAATAATAATGCATTTCATTTTTCTATATGAATTAGCCATAAATGTCATCAACATACAAGACTATATTAATCATTGGGAATGCCACCTAATTAATGTATTTTCCATTATCTTTTCAAAATATTCGCTCATCGTGGAAGTGCTCTTTCATTTGAGAAAAATGTTCTAATTTACTCCAGAGTTCATTACAATAAGGTCAAGCATGAAGCATGCTTATGCGTTATATATATTTTTAGACTATTTTAAGTTTAAAGTCATGAAATGGAAGTTGCACTAGACCTTTCTTAACTTTTTGTGACCTATATCGCCAGTGAAACGGATTCTTGAAGAAAAAAATGTTGGGTGGGACATGACTGTCCATTGGGAATTGATTGGATGGTTGTGGTTTGCTATTGGTGGATATACATGTGAGTGACAGGTTGCCCACCCTCCCGCCAATAAACATGTCATCGAGAAAAGAAGAGCTGCAAGAGGGAGGGGAAGTTACTTTGATTACAAATTGTAAGGCACATGAATTAAAAAAAGCAATGATTTGCACAAAAAATTTGGCAATATTCCATAAAAAATTTGCTAATTTCCAGGACATAAATCTTGGTTAAAGCCAGGTCATTGCGTGTTATAAAGATATAAAGTCAGAATTGTGAGATTTAAACTATTCTGAAGGGGAAAATGTTAGTCTTTTTTTCCCCTTAGAATTGGCCTGATAACTCGCAATTGCGAGTTTATATCTCACAATTCTGAGAAAAGATGTCAGAATTTCGACATATAAACTCGCAATTATGTGTTATAAGGTCAGAATTGCGAATTGCAAACACGCAATTGTGGGATAAAAAGTCTCACTTCGGTATTTTTTTCTCAGAATTGCGACTTTATCACGCAATTCTGACTTTATAACATGCAATTGCAACTTTATTTCTCACAATTCTGACTTCATATCTCGCAATTGTGAGGTGAAAAGTCGACATTATTTTTTTATTCAGTGGCGGAAACAAGCTTCCAGTACATATTTGCATATCTCTTTTCATTACAAAGGTTAAGCGCCATTCTGAATTTAACACAGATGAAAACGAGGCTGTGAGGGATAGACGTACCAGATGCACTGTACAAAGGTCCTTGATTACATCATTTTCACAACAAACCATGTTTACCATGTTTTTAGGAATAAAATGCTATATAAATCAAGCAAATGATATACGAACAAACCCTTTTGTAAAAACCTTTTGGAATATGGATAGGAATAAATCTGCTGCTCAAATAGAGATTTCTGATTTTGGGAAACACATGTTTTGTGATTGAAATGATGCAAAAAAAAAAGTGCAATTAAATAGAACTAAGCATGAAAAAACAATGTTTTTTTCTCTACAGGTACATGGCCATAATTCACCCTCTGAAGCCTCGTCTGTCGGCTACTGCCACTAAAGTGGTGATTGTCTGTATTTGGGCCCTGGCGGTGATTTTGGCCTTCCCGCTGTGTTTCTACTCCACCACGAGAACTATGCCTCGCAGAACCGTCTGCTACGTTGCCTGGCCGAGACCCCGCCAGAGGATTCGTTCATGTAAGACATTTATTTGTTCCAAATCCATCACTAATAAGGTGGATTTCACTCAGGATTCTCGACCGCAAGATGATATTTTGGCCAATGCCTGATTGCCTGATTGTAATTTCTGTACAGCCTGCACTTCTCAGGCTCTGCTTTCACTCCTCAAATATTGGTAATGCTCTTTCTGGCTTTACATTTCCTGCTATCTTTACACTAAGTGCCATCTGGCAGTGAGGCGAGAAACACTGAAGACCAAACACATTACCTGTTTACCAGTGGCTAAATGGTGTGCGAGAAGCGTAAACAGTCATTCCAACTCTGAATCTAAATTTATTGTGTATATATTCAACCCTGGGTATCAGGTACTTGGTTTTATCATTTGGCAAGCTCCATAAAAGCCACTTGTTTTTCACTACGGCTTCCTCTCCTCTCACCAGGTATCATATCATAGTGACGGTGCTGGTGTACATGCTGCCCCTAGTGGTGATGGGTATCACCTACACTATTGTCGGGAGTGACACTCTGGGGAGGAGAGATTCCTGGAGATTCATCGGACAATTATGTCGGACAACTGCGTGCTAAAAGGAAGGTAGGAACTGCATGCATTGTGGTAGAAGATCAAAACTGTATAGTTCCTCATTTACATATTCCATCATGCTTGTCCAAGCCTTTATTACTGTCTTCTGCAGAACATAAAAAGTAAACATATTTTGAAGAATGTCATCAAAGTGTTCATACACTGTAAAAAAAAATTGTTCAATTTACGGTAAAATACCGGCAGCTGTGGTTGCCAGAGCTTACTGTACAGAATACGGTAGCAAGACTTTACGGTAAAGGTTTTACAGACTTAAATTTACAGAAATAAACCACATTTCAGTATCTGATATAATGTTAAATTATCAACCAATTGAAGGATTAATATCGGTTTTGTACCACTGACAACCAACAATCAAGTCATGAGAGATAAATGATAAATGGAAGCTCAAAATGCAGCTCTTCCACAAGAAACTTAATATTATTATATAGAAGCTGCACAGTGTCACACAAACATTAAACACCATCATGGTAACACACTTGAAATTTTAAAAAGACAATAAACATTTAAAAACTGTAAATTAACTGTATTTTACAGTAAAATGACATGAAATATACCATTAGATCTATCACAGTTATTTACCGTATATAGTAAAGAAAGGTTCTGTTAACCAATTTACAGTGTTTCATTGTAGAATTTTTATCGTCTTTTAGTCTTTTACCGTTAAAATCACGATCATTTTTTACAGTGTAGACTTAATATTTGCTTTCTACTGACTATAAGCAACTACATGTCAATTTATTTTACTAACCCGGACCATACTAGTCTTATACTGTAGCTGCAAAGTTACTTACTCTGTAAAAAAATATCGTGATTTTAATGGTAAAGACATTGCGGTAAAAATGCGATGGTGAAAATTTGTTAATTGGTTTAAAGAAAGTATATACAATGAACAAAAGTGATAGATCTCAACCGTACATTTAATGCAATTTTACAGCAAAATATCATTTTTGGAAGTGAAAAAGAACAAGTCATCGGTGTGATTTACTGTGAAAACCCATAAATCAACATTTCCACTATTCCCTGTGTGACATTTCACATTTGATGTATTTTTGTTAAAATAACTTTTTCTTCTTAGTTTTTCTTATTTATTTATGTATGTTAGAGTTCTATGTGACATATAATGTTGTTAAGTTAATATTTATTGCATTTTAAAAATTTCACATGTGTTACCATGAAGGTGTTTAGTGTTTGTGTGAATCACACTGTGCAGCTTTAATTAGATTTTTAATAATTTTCTCAATTTGCAGTAAAGCTGCCTGTAATGAGCTTGGATTTATCATGTGACTCTCATCACATTACATTGGTACAAAACAGATATTAGTACTTCAAGAGGATAAGTAAATGAACATTAAATTAGATAATGAAACTAAAACACCTATGTTGCTTTGAAAATAAGTCTTAAGTCTTTTAAAATCTTTCAAAGTGAAAGTATTGGTGATATTGGAGAAAATGTTTATGAGCCGAATGATTTCTCTCTCATATAATCTCTCTGTCCTCGGTAGGATTGTCAGAATGAGGTGACTAAAGGACAGTGTTTAAGAAATGAACCCATGCATTTGTAAATCATAGAAATTAATCTATGTATTTATTATTACCTGTACTGACGGTATCTCACTGTATTGTTATATCCATTTGAGATTTTTGACAGATTAAGGTCATGTACTGGTTTATCTCTCCGGTCATCTCTGAGCTTTTTGTGAGCCGGCGCGTTCAGACACACACTTGCACACAGGTCTCTCTCAGGGATGATTCTAGGACAATTCATCTCTTATTGGGCACAAATGGTTCATATTAATGACTGTGATCATTCTATGTAATCCAGTACTTTTGCTTTTCATGCAGAGATTACGGAAACATTTCAAATATAACCATAGGATTATGATGGATTAAAGCACTTGTTTACTCACAATAGCTTCCCAATACCCCATTCATTCCTGTGAAAAACGCTCTGATTGGTTCACAGGGTGTGTGATCGGTTTCTCAGACTCTTGATGGGGTAAAAAAAATAAATAAAATTGTAAATCTACACAGATTGTGAGCAATTTCAATATTTTCGTCCATATAAGGAAATAGATGTAGATGTTTTGATGTATTAATGCCCTAGCAACACCCTAGAAACCACCCAAAACACATTGCTGTACACATTAGAAACACAAAAACCCATTGTTTTCGCTTCAGAAGGCATTTAATAACCCACAATAAAGTGTAACCATTTTTTTTAGCTTGTCAACCAAGCTAAACAGCAGAAAGTGGTTACCAATGGGGGAAATGACCTGAAGATGAAGCCAGAATTTTCTAAATAAAGAACATAATCAACAGAAGATGCAGATCTCACATTTGCACTTATGATAAATGCATCAGGTTTTATGAAAGCTAGATCTACCAAATGTCATGAATTGTGAGAAAATCAGCATGATTCACAATGAAACTGTAAATACTCCTGACAGGTCATGTTCACCTGCCCTCCTGAAAGACATTGTGCTTTCACACTGCTCACTTATTCACTTCCCTTGAAACCTTAAAGGCACAATGTGTACTTTTTTATGTATTTTATTATGTAAACAATATTTGTATTCATAAATATGTCCTCAATGGTGTACAAATACCTCTGCCAATTATCTGACTCATCCTCGAAAACAAAGAATTAATTATCTTTATATGCATGGGATGGGTAAGTCCACGGAGGCTTCCATGTAGTTTTGCCATCTTGAATAACTATAATAGTAGAGAGAGACAAAAAGTACCAGGCCAACGCGTTTCCACAATGCATTTTCGTTCAGATCCAGCGTGACGTGACTGAACGCAGCAGAAGCGGAGGAGCAAAGCGGAGAGAGAGAGGGAGAGGCGCTTCACTGCCCAGCAAGTTTAAACAAACCAATCTCATGGCAATTCGTAAAAATTTTACGAGGTGGCTATGTCGTAACAACTCGTACGACCTCACTTCATATGAATTAGTAAGATTTTTGCTAAATCGTACATATGTTAAGATTTCCCCAATTCGTCTGAAATTAGTAACGAATGACATACCCCTGACCCCGCCCTAAACCTACCCATCACGTGGGTTTAGACTAATCGTACAATTAAAAGTTTGATTAAAAGGTGGCTAATTCGTTACGAATTCAACCTCACTGAGTACGAATTAGTAAGATTTTTGCTAAATCGTACATAATTTACGAGTTGCCCAATTTGAATGAATTCGTACGAACGACATACCCCTGACCCCGCCCCTAAACATCACATGGGTTTAGACTAATCGTACAATTAAGTTTGATTAAGAGGTGGCTAACTCGTACAAATTCATACGACCTCACTTGTACGAATTCAGGATGATTTTTGCTAAATCGTACATATTTTATGAGTTGCCCAATTTGTATGAAATCGTACAAATGACATACCCCTGACCCCGCCCTAAACCTACCCATCACATGGGTTTAGACAAATCATACAATTAAAAGTTTGATTAAAAGGTGGATAATTCGTACGACTTCACTCGTACGAATTAGTACGATTTTTGCTAAATCGTACATATTTTACGAGTTGCCCAATTTGTATAAAATCGTACGAATGACATACCCTGACCCCGCCCTAAACCTACCCATCACGTGGGTTTAGACAAATCATACAATTAAAAGTTTGATTAAAAGGTGGATAATTCGTGCGAATTCATACGACCTCACTCATACGAATTAGCCACCTTTTAATCACTCGTACAAATTTATATGAATTGGTCGTGAGATAGCATTCTTTTAAAAGCTGCATTGCAAATCCTCATCGCCAGAAAAGTCCAAAACAGATCCCAAAAGGAAACGTGACCGGAGATTACAAAACACACGAGTTAATGTCGGGATATCTTTTTCCAGGTGGATAGAGCTAATGCAGGAGAAAGAGACGCTGAAGTCCTGCTTGAAAAAGTGAGGAGCTGGAAAGCGCAATTCGGTTGAAAGCAAAATATATTTTCACCACTAGATGGGAGAAATTCCTACACATTGTCCCTTTAAAAAAATAGCGTAACTGGCCTGAAAAGAACAAGTTCTGTGACACTCCTGCCGTCGCGTCTGCTGGTCGGTTTACGTCATACCTAACCTTTCTCTGCTTTGTGTAACTGTCAGTCAGAGATGATTGTAAGGCTCCACTGGGTCCCATTACTCATTAAACTACAGTGGGGTCTTTTCAGGGTACAAGACTCTTGTCGCCTTTTACAGACAAGGTGCAAATGAACGTGTTGACGGGACGGCGTTTCTTTGTCTTTTCCAACAGGTTTGTGTCAAATTATGCACAAATTAATGAGACAATGTGAGTGGCTTTTCAAAGTTTGTCGTGTACAGAGAAACTTTGAGAATGAAGGATGTGTGTATGTTGTTTTTAAAAACGATCACTGAATTTGTAAAAGCCATCAAATCTTTAATTTAATTAGATATATGCGACCATTTTCCTACTAAATTTCCTCCTTCTCTTTCGTGATTAAAAACTGCGACGGCTCTAAATGAAACTTGACTCGCACCCGCCTGATGGCTTTTAGTGTGGTGCCAAATCACTATCAATCATATTTTCCCAGTCGTTCATTATCTGTTTTCCAGGTTGGAGTTTTTATTCACTGGAGGATGGCAGCAGATGCTTTGAGTTCTTACCAGCTGAGCCATGACTTTCCCCTTATGCTGTTTTGTTCCAGCAAGAAGCCAAAAAAAAAAAAACAGCTTTGCTTGCATATGCTTCTTACTGTGACTTTAGATGATCATTGGCTCTCTCCTCAGGTGGTGAAGATGATGATCGTGGTGGTGGTGACCTTTGCCCTCTGCTGGTTGCCCTATCACATCTATTTCATTGTGACGGGGCTAAACAAGCGTCTGAACAAGTGGAAGTCCATCCAGCAGGTCTATCTGTCTGTGTTGTGGTTGGCCATGAGCTCCACCATGTACAACCCGATTATTTACTGCTGTCTGAATGGCAGGTAATGAAACGCATACAAACACACAGTGAGGGTGCAAAATGAACTTTTGTCACATCTGCCAATGGAGAAAATTGAGAATGAATTCTGGTCATAGGCTTCTCACCATCATTTTATTTGAATATATAGATTTTCAAAATAAGAATGATTATGTATTATATTTTTTTAATTAAGAACTGTGTATATATATATGTATGTATATATATATATATATATATATATATATATATATATTTATAATGAAACAGTTTGACTTTTATCTCGAAATGTTTCAACTTTAATCTAAAAAAAAATTGTAAAAAAAAAAGAAATCTAGCTTTTCGAAGATTAAATTTGAAATGTTTTGAAATGAAAGTCGATTTTTAACCCTCTGGGGTTCTTCGTTTAACAGTCACATTTGAGGACCTTCGGTCAAAATTCATATTTAAAAAAGAAAATCTTAATTTTTTTTTTTTTACTTGTTTTTTATAATATTTTTTTTCTTTTCTTTTTTGGTGTTCTGAGAAAATTTCAAAAATAAAAAAATTTATAATTAGTATTAATGCAATAATTATTACCAAATTTTCCCTCATTGAATATAATAGAAAAAAAAAATATATATATATATATATATATATATATGTGTGTGTGTGTGTATATATATATATTTTTTTTTTAAGCTGTATTTCATTTTGGAGTCAAGCCTAGGCCTTAAAAATTCAAAACACATGTATAATCTGAATTTGGTGTGTTTGTGTGTAAAGGTGTGTTTGTGTGTGTGCGGATGTCTGTTTTAATTTATAAATGTTAATATATTAAAACACAATGTGAATATGTTATGTTCATATTTAATAATATTTATTTAAAATATATTATATATTTGTAATAGATTATTTGAATATAAAAAGTAAAAAAGTTTTATTTTAACAACATAAACTAAATAGCAAGTGATATGGTCTTATTTAATATAAGATAATAATAAATAATACTACATTTGACATTAAATAACTGAATATATATATATATATATATATTATGAAAGATTAATAATTTAATGTATTTGTAATAACATTATATATTAATATTCAATATCTTAACATATAAATGTTAATATATTATAACACATAATGTGAATATATTTAATTCAATATGATTAAATATGAACATAATATATTATATATTTGTAATATATTTGAATATTAAAAAGTAATAAAAAGTTTTATTTTAACTACATATACTTGAGCTAATATATTTACCTGTCAACTAGCAAGTAACTTGGTCTTATTTAATATATATAGATTTTTTATTATTATTATATAAAATATTTGTTCATAGGCTGAAAATATTCTGAAGCAATTATATTAATATTACTTACTAATGGTAAATTATTTCAATGAGTAAACATTTTTCCAATCCTCTAGGTTCAGAGCCGGCTTCAAAAGGGCCTTCAGATGGTGTCCCTTCATCCATGTCTCAAGCTACGATGAGCTGGAGCTCCGTCCCACCCGTCTCCATCCGCGTTACCAGAGCAGCATGTGCACCCTGTCCCGGGTCGACACCAGCGTCCACGGAGATGACCCCCGCCACAGCGACCGAAAGAGCACCAAGTCCCAGTGTCAGGTCGAGGTCAGAGACCAAAACACAGCCACTACTAAACTCTGTCTTCTTCACAGAGAGCCGGTGTTTGCTCAGTGAGCAGCTCAGCTGAAGATGCTCCATCACACTCATGATCATCTGTAGCGTAACACTGCCTCCAAGTGGAGGACGCAGAACATTACCAGTGTAGTTTAGCTCACTACTGCCTAGTACATACTGCATACTGCCTTCTCATTTCTACAATAGAACATACAGTAGTACACATTCTGCAATGGTTAGCATTTAAAACACTGTTCATCATTTAGCCTAAAGCGATTGTGTGTCTTCAGATCATTTGAAGTAAACTGCTCGATTCATATGTAATCGTTTTTTATCTTTACGTAATTTTTGAAGCGTCAAAGTCGTAGTTGCATTGCTGTCGATGAATCTCTCAGATTCCATTAAAACGTTCTTCATTTGTGTTACGAAAGATGAACGAGTTTGGAATGACATGAGGGTGAGAAATGATTTTGGGGTGAACTATTCCTTTAATAATGCACGTGAACTGTATTATTGTGCATACTTAAAGGAGTAGTTCACTTTAAAAAAAACTTTTGCTGATAATTTACTCACCCTCATGTCATCCAAGATGTCCATGTCTTTCTTTCTTCAGTCGAAAAGAAATTAAGGTTTTTGATGAAAACATTCAATTTTTCTCCATATAATGGACTTCAATGGGAACCAAACGGTTCAAGGTCCAAATGAGAGTTTCATTGCAAACTGTTCAAAGGGCTTTAAACAATTCCAGATGATGAATAAGGGTCTTATCAAGCGAAACGATCACTCATTTAATAAATAAAAAATAAAGTTTAAGTTTTACAAGCTCAAATGGTCGTCACATGGAGGTGAGTAAATTATCAGCAACGTTTTTTTTTAAAGTGAACTACTCCTTTAACATAGCCAGCACTTCTCCCTCTGTATTGAAGAGTATCTCACTCTGAAGTGAGCAAAAGTGCAACTGAATGTAAAACTTAATAGCACATCTGAGCCAACAAACTTTCAGCCAGGTTGTATATGAAGCAAAGTTACGAAGCAATGACAGAAAATATGTAAAATAGCTTTAAATAGTGTGTATAACATATTTTGCGCCCACTGAGTGACAGAAATATTGGACTTTATTTGTGAATTTCGTAAAACCATTCGTACATTGGTGCACAAAAGCCCATGTTTTGTGAATAAGGTCCAATGAATGTAAATAACACATTAACACATTAATACATTAACTTGACTATGTCAGATTTCATGGTACAGTTCTTGTCTTGTTCACATTTGATATATAATGTGTGCTATTTATGTACTGTTTAATGCAGGTATTCTCAACCCTGGTCCTGGAGGGCCACTGACCTGCAGAGTTTAGCTCTAACATTAAATCAAACACACCTGAGCCAACTAATTAAGCCTTTTAGGATTACTGGAAAGCTACATGCAGGTGAGTTTGATTAAGGTTGGACCTAAACTCTGCAGGACAGTGGCCTCAAGGCCCAGGGTTGAGAACCCTTGGTTTAATGATTTGTATTGTAAGTAATGTGCAAAGTTACATTTTTAGGCTACCTAAATCACAGTATAGTCATACAAAATCTATATAAAATGCTTTCACATCATGTATATTAGCTGATATCTGTTGTTTTCTTTTACTTATGCTTTGTTGTAATGATTTGATCGTAACTAAAGATAGCCTGTATGTGAAACACGAATAATGTTGGTACTGTGATCACATTGTTTGGATGTTGAGTGTGAACAACAAAAGATTTATTAAAGTGAACAACAGAAACGATGACGACATTCTTTGGTAGAATCGTGTTCTGTGAGAAACGCAATATTTTTTTCTTTAAAACAATGAAATACCATGACGGCTAGTTCGAAGCTTCAGCCAACATTTCTGTTAAGTAGTAAAACATTTATTTGCAGTGTGAACAATTAAAGGGATAGTTCACTTTGAAATTAACTTTTGGTATGTTTTATCTTACCTCAAGGTTATCCAAGATGTAGGTGTCTTTGTTTCAACAGTAGTTTCAATTTTGATATTTTTAGGTCAAACCGTTTGTGTCAGTCTTATAATGGAGGTCTATGGTCACCACCTCAAAGAGCATGCACAGAGAAGTCCAAATTAAACATGATTTAATGACTCCTAAATGTAAGTAAACATTGATGGCCTAAGACACAAAACGAGCGGTTTGTGTGAGAAAACGAACAGTATTTATATCGTTTTTACCTCATGTAACCACAGCCACGTCCAAGTGATCTGAGGGTGCAGTCACTCTGATGTGCGTCACTCATTGTTTACACAGAAATTTCAGAAGTGTTACCTTTCACTGTGAAGGTCTAAACACATTTAGATATAAAGGAAATCGCAATGCAAGACGATTTTTGATACATCAACAGACAACATTACAAAAAATAAAAAAAATTTGCAACTGTGCGAGAGATCACTTCCAGTGCTTGTGCAGACCGAAGCGTCCGCGCCCCTCAGATCACTTGGACGTGACTGTGATTACATGAGGTAAAAACCACATAAATACTGTTTGTTTTCTCACACAAACCGCTCATTTCGTGTCTTTAGGCCATCGAATATGTACTTACATTTACGAGTCATTAAATCATGTTCAATCTGGACTTCTCTGTGCATGCTCTTTGAGGTGGTGACCATAGACCTCCATTATAGGACTGACAGACGAGAACGCTATTAACCTAAAAATTTCAAAATTGAAACTACTGTGGAAACAAAGACACCTACATCTTGGATGCCCTTAAGGTAAGCTAAAACATAAAAAAAATTCTAAGTGAACTATCCCTTTAATTGTTCACACTGCAAATAAATGTATTTCTACTTAACAGAAATGTTTGGCTGCAGCTTCGAATCAGCCGTCATGGTATGTCATTGTTTTGAAGAAAAAAATTTTTTTTTTTTTTTTTTTTTAGGGAGATTCGTGCATTCCTGCATCCATGCATTGCTCGTGCACGGTTGCTGGACCAATCAGTTATTGCTAAGCTTGGTTTTATCAGAATGTCAGTCAAGTTAAAGTCACGTGTCTCCCTTCGAATCTTTTGGAATCAAAAATGCATTCCGTTCCGTTCCTATTTCTTCAGAAAATCATGTGTGAAGCGACAGAAATCGAATATTCACCTATTTGGAAAACGGCTACATGAGCAAACTACTCACTTGCATGTTGTTTTAATTAAATGTAGCTCAATTCAACCACTAGATGGCGCCGTTGCTTGTATTCTTGGTTAGATGAACGTGTGCTGGTGAAAGCCAACAGAAGGTTAAAAAAACATTTCAGGACACATTGTTCTCACCACAGCTTACGCATCTAACATCAGGAAACTGTGCATTTTGAATTTTAAAGGAAACGTTAATTTCCTTCTTTAAACTCTATAACCATATTCTCAGCAGCAATCCGCGACAGATACAAAATTCAAAGTCATTTTGTCTTTTTTTCTCCAAGAGGAGAATAGCTGAAGGAGAGAATAGTTCAATTCAGTATTATACACGTTGTTTTTAATAGGATATAGAAATTCATAATGTTACACATGCGATTGCAACATTTATTCTCATATCTCTTTTTTAGTATGATGTGCCAATTTCACATGACTTCCTGTTTACCCCTGTACATATTTCTCCTTTTCGTATTCCCCGTTGAATGGACCACAGCCCGGACATTGACGTATGTACCAGTAATGATTTAAAAAAGTAGTTTTTTGTATAAGATGTTTGTTTTGTTTGGTCCCTCACGATTGTAAATGAATGTTTGGTGGAGGTTATCTCGGTAAAGCGGAAGCTACCAAGTTTCGGGCTCTCACGTGTGCACGCGCACTGTATCACCTAAACATACGTATCCATCCATCCAAACACACACCGTCTCAAAGGCTCTCGATGTGTTGTATTTTTGGTCTCATCTCAATCAGCTTCAAGGTCTCATCAAGGTCGTAATGTTCTCATGAGTCGAGAACTTCTTCATTTGAACAACAATGCCAGGTCACAGGATCAGGACGTTTTGTTTAGTTGTGTGAAAGGTGTCCTAACGTTATAAAGAGTATAATAATATCCTTATTTAGGGGTGGAACAATATATCATGGCACAATATATCGCAATTAATACAAAAATGCAACCGAGTTTTAGCATCAGTATTACATTAAACTACTATAATGTTATTTGCATTGGGTTGCCAACATCAAGTCCAATACCAAATTTTGTATTTTAATCAACAGTACATATTTTGTCAATCTTTTACTGAATGTCTTGGAATATCGCAAAAATATTGTATCATGAGTTCGGTATTGTGATATATATTGAAATCGTGACTTTGTGAATTCTGTCTCTTCACAATGTTAAGTGTAAGACTCTTACATATAACTTTATTTATCATAAAATTCATGTTATTATGACAATAAACACTGTCATTTCTGTACAAGTTCAAATATACAGACACTTAAGCACTGTTTTCAACAAACTGAACACTGCATTTATGACCAAGCTCATCTCTGTACTATTGTCTCTTAATCAACAACTACATATCACAGTTGATTAATTATAAGGTAATAAGAGACCCACTTTGAGTTGAGAAAAACTGTAATGAGACAATAGCTGATAGCTGGCTTGGATAACAAAAAACCTTTGAGAACTTATATTACATCTCAGCTGGAGTTTGGCAAACCCATGAGAGACTGTCGGTTTAATTGTCTGATCAGAACTTTTGAGCCTCACTTTCTATGATATCTGAATCTAATAAAGCATATGACTGAAAAAACACCCATGCTATAGTGCTGACAGCATCATGCTTTGGGGATTTTTCTCTGAAAAAGGAAAAAGTACAAAACGTACTGACAAAAAACAACCCTCCCTGAACAGAACATGCTTTAGTCTGCATGATCACCAGAGATGAGACAGGGTTTTTATTCAACTCACAACAGGACAATGACCTGAGAACAGTGACAGTAGAGGGGCTTAAAGGGGCCGTTTTTTCATATTAAACTAGGCCTATGTTATTCCCTTAACTAAGACGAGATTGATACATACCTCTCTCGTCTCAGTGCATGCACTCAGTCGCGAGAACACTTGACAGCGCTTAACTAGCCCAGTTCATTGAATATGGGCTAAGCAGAGAAGCAACCAAACACCTCCACGTTTCCCCTATTTAAATGCAGTTACTCGACCAGTGTAACTCGGCCTATAGGACGCTGACACAAAAATAAAACGTTTTGCTTTTCTAGCGTGTGAAGTGGATAGCTATAATGTATGGCGGAATACCATAGCAACTGCTTGGGAGCACTTCGACTCGGTGACACTAATTCAACAAGTCTGTGGAATTACATAAAAATTGCAGTTCGCATTCAGATCCAGTTCCTTCTGACACAGCTTGAGAAACGCTGGAGTGGAATGGACAAAAATTCCAAAATCAAGATGTGCAATTCTTATAAAGACTTAAGCAAGGAAAATGAAACTACTGGCAAAGGTGGTCCGACTCCTACCAACCCCTGGAATTAGGATATTGCATACAGTTGCAACCTTTGACTATTTGCCACGTGTTAAATGTTAGTATAACTACATGTTTGACTTAAAAACCCACTCTGAAAACACACAAAAACTGATGATGAACTTTGTTGCGTCAAAAAAAAAAACCTTTACACAAGGGAATCCAAGGTTCATCCGAGATGTATGTTCAGTGATGTTTTTCTGGTTTGAGCAACGTGCAGATGTGAAGTGATGCTTACATATAGATTTCCTTGAAATATCTCACGTGTAATTTCGGAACCACACATACATGAACCAATAGTTTCCCAAAATGCCAGGTGATAGTCAACATTTGAAGTGGGTCAAAAAAAAAGGTCAAAACGGGTATTCAGAATTCACGTATAACTTTGATGGAAGGTTTTGATCCACTTCAAATGTTGACTATTTTGTATCTGGACAAAAAAGATTTTGTTTGCTTATATTTTCCGATTAAACCCATAAAAGCAGGAGTTATGTGGATATTAGAATTGCAATATTTATGGTAATGTTCAGTGAAAATCAATCTATGAATGCATTTTAGGTTTGGTTAAGAGAAAGTATTGTAAGTAACACTTCGCAAGCTTAAGAATGCTTGCATGGACAAAATTTCAAGAATAACAGCCCATTATTGAAATACAGGATGATATTCTTATTTATAAATCAAAAGCAATGCTGACGACTGCCTTACTGTATCCTCTCTCTAAACAATAAATTGGTCAGTGCATGGGGTCAGCACATTTTCCATCCCTGTCGAGGGGCCCTAAACAACACGAACCCGCACACAACAGCCGAGCGGGACCGTCACATGTGTGGGGAATGGCCCATGACCGGGCGTTCTCCACAGCTGTGTCCTCTGTGAATGTGCCTCTCTGTGTGACACCTGACACCACACACACATGTCATAAACACACTCAGACTCACTTCTGTCACAGTCACTGTTTGCATATCACTTTCTGTTATCATCTTAACATGAAATATAGCGTTGCATGAAGTTTGCAAGAAAATAATCACTGGCACAAGACTTATCAAAACGTGTTATTATTGATCTTTGTGCATATTAGTACTTCTCGTAATTAATTTGTGTTGGTATATGCACATGATCAAAAATATGGTAAAGGCCAGATTCAGACTTATAAAAATAAACCAACCTTATCTGTGCAATTAGGGATGGTACCATATCTCAACATGAAGTTAGTCATCAGTCATTCTCAACTCATTATGTTTTTTTGTTTTTGCAAAATGATTCACAAGGATCCTCGAAAAAGATTTGGAGCAGTTCACTTTTAAAAAGACTTTTGCTGATAATTTACTCACCCCATGTCATCCAAGATGTCCACGTCTTTCTTCTTCAGTTCGAAAAGAAATTAAGGTTTTTGATGAAAATATTCCAGGATTTTCTCCATATAATGGACTTCAATGGGAACCAAACGGTTCAAGGTCCAAAAGACAGTTTCAGTGCAAACTGCAAACTGTTCAAAAGGCTTTAAACGACACAGACGATGACTAAGGGTCTTAACAGCGAAACGATCGCTCACTTAAAAAAATATATCAAAGTTTAAGTTTTATAAGCTCAAATGGTCGCCTTGCTCTGTTCTGTGATGCGCGTTGTGACTCTCCTGTTCGAACTCATTCATCAAAATGAACAAATCTTTTTTTGTGTGTCATTTGGTTCATTCAACGAAGAAATGAACGAGCTGACTCTGGAAAAAGATTAGTTCATTTTGATGAACGATTTCGAACAGGAGAGTCACAAACGCGCATCACAGAACAGAGCAAGGCGACCATTTGAGCTTATAAAACTTAAACTTTATTTATTAAATGAGCGATTGTTTCGCTTGATAAGACCCTTATTCATCGTCTGGAGTCATTTAAAGCCCTTTGAACCGTTTGCAGTTTGCACTGAAACTGTCTTTTGGACCTTGAACCGTTTGGTTCCCATTGAAGTCCATTATATGGAGCAAATCCTGGAATGTTTTCATCAAAAACCTTTTTTTTTTTCCACTGAAGAAAGAATGACATGGACATCTTGGATGACATGGGGGTTAGTAAATTATCAGCAAAGTTTTTTTTAAAGTGAACTACTCCTTTAAATAAAAAATATGAGGAAAAATTCCTTTTTTTGTAAAAGATTTTTTGTTATATATTTATGACACATTATTCATTCACAAAGAAAATTGGTGTCCTTAAAGGTTGGAGTTTTTCTCTTTTTTTATTAAATCATAGAGATCAATTTCCAAAATATGCTTTTTTATTCCTCTTTTAGTCAAATTTAGCATGTGTGTGTGCTCAGCACTGTATGTGTATGTATTAGTGACATGCCTTGACCTGCTCATGGGAATGTAGCATGACAGATGGCAAAATCATCAGATCGATGTTACACAGAATCGGTGAATGTTCCCTTGAGTTACCCTTCCATTTTTGACCAGGTCATCCACAGAAATTATGTTTTGCTCCACAATCACTAATCACTGAAGAAAGACTCCAGCTAAAATACAATAGGACACAAAACAACAAAACAATACAATAAAGAACATACAACATTTTTTAATAACATTTGTTGTTGTTTTTGTATAACTGCAGGTTATCTTCCTATCATATTTGCAGTGTTACCTGCTCTCCCTCCTAGAACAGAAACTACTTGTAGGCCTATATGATGATGAATGATGACTGCACAGCTGTGAAGAGAAGATCCTTCACGACTAATGGCCATGTACACTCAGCAGCAGCAGCAGGAGGTTCACCGCGGGTGACGTCACGTCCCCTTTCACCCAGTTTCTGCTGCTCGCGAGGTTACTATCGGTCATATCAGCTCTGCTCTCTCTATACCTGCATCTCTCTGCGCTGTATTACACTCATAATGTCGTTTTATCAATCAATCCATGTTTAGCTATTTATAAAACAAGCGAAGTGGACCAAATTGCTGTACAGACAAATAAATAAAAGACATAAAATAGATATATTTATCTTTTAAAATGCATAGTCTAGCATATAATACAAATAAACGTCGAACAAAATGTATAAAACGTCAAAAGACTACGTTTATGCAAATGTAAGATGTGATGCTGCCCCCATATTCGGAACTATATTTATCCAGAACCCCCTCCCCCTTCGCGGGGTTACTGTCGGACAAACCGACTCTTTGTGCTCAGCTGCTGAGTGGAGCCTGGAAATAAGGAAATATTTGCTTCCTTGGCTAAATATTGTTCGACTTCGCATAATTTCATCATTCTAAATCATGTCAGATGGCTAATTTTGGGAAAACTCGCCACGCACTCGCTTTTCTCTCGAGTACGCGCGAGGAGTTCGCGTAGATATTACATTTTGAAAATCTAATGACCAACTTTGTTGTGCTCGCCTTTCAACGAGGTTATGATGTAGTAAATAAATATTGAGTAGACTGCACTGCATGGCTTCTGCGTTTAGACCCCCATGTTCGTCGTCATAACAGACGTGTCCCACATCAACACATTTCGACGTTTAATGACCGTTGAAAAGACGTCTCTCCGACGCGTCCCGTCATGGTTGACAAATAGTTCCAAGATGAAAGTTAAACGGACGTCTATGACGTTATCTGCTCTATGTAAAATATTTTTTTTAGCGATTTATGTCCCACCGCGACTATTTTTGACCGCAGGGACACGATCGTCGGACCAATGTTGGGTAGCCTATATCTAATAACGCCACAATATACCAATTTTCTTTGCCAAAGTCATCAGAATAGCACAGTTTTACGTCTACAGGCAATGAATCAGATCACATGCAAAGACAACATTTTGCTGCTGTGGGATATTAAATCCATCAAAAACTGAGGCGCGTGCTCTTAAAAGGGCAACAGTTGAAGACGCTGCTGTTATGTGTATCAGACTCATATCAATGAGATGGAGCTGTAAACAGTTCAGCCTAGTTAGATATCAGTTTATAAGTGATTTACACCACTGACTTGCTGCCAAGTGCTGTAACATTGCTTGACAACAAGCAGGTGATGGTTAAACCTTATAAAACACTAAAGTACCATACGGTTTTGGTATTAGAAGGCAATGGCGAGTTATGGAATTATTAACATGTTCATCTGTTCAGAAAAGCACCATGCACTTTCAGGATGATCTACTCATTTAAAGGGATAGTTCACCCAAAAACAAATAATTCCGCCATTAATTACTAAGCCTAATGTCCTTCCAAATCTATTGTATAATGCTACACATTTGAGCTTCAGCAAGAACCAATGAGGTTCATTCTCGTGTTACGCATCATGTTTGAGCTTCAGCAAGAACCAATGAGGTTTGTTATCATGTTACGCATCACATTTGAGCTTCAGCAAGTACCAATGAGGTTCATTCTCATGAACCTCATTCTCATTTTATCAAAAAGATCTTCATTTGTGTTCCGAAGATAAATGAAAGACTTGGTTTTGGAAGGACAAACTCATTTTTAGGGGAACACTTCCTTTAAGTCTCAGCAAAGTCACATGTTTATAGAGTTGACCACAGTCTGAATTTGTAACTTCCTCTGTCAGCTTAAACTGGGTTGTGGTTTCTTTTGCAAAGAGTTGTCACATACCATGTTTTAGATGCTTTGTTTATCTCTGCTGGCTCTCTCGCTGTCGTCCTCTGTGTCGACAGCGCCGTGCCATCCCCGAGGCTCAACTCCACAATACTGGCAGAGGATACTGGGGCAGGAGGTCAGAGTTATTCACTTGGCAGCCTCACAACCTTCATAAACACAAAGAGATGATCAGCCTGAAAAACAGGATGAAAGTGCTAAACACATGACCAGAAACACAAAAGCCACAATGCTACATTCCCTCAGTTCAAATCAGAGTCATTGTGCTGTTTTTGACTGTGTGTTCGAAACAGACAAGTCAGATTCTGCTTCTCTGAATGATATTTGATTCACAATCTCACTGAATATCATTGCTTTTCTAGTGTAAACTGCAGTTGACATGGGTAGTTGACTCGTCCTGCAGTGTGACATGTTGTACTCCATTTTACACAAGTGCATTTTTTTATTATTTATATTTGCATGCAGCTTTTATGACATCATATTAAAAGACTATATGGAATAATTATCACATTGCATTTAAAAAAGGAAGAGGGGTCAAAAACTGTGAAACGGTTATAAGACCTCAGTTACACACTTCCATGTGAACAGTATTTATATAAATTGTAAAAACCCCAGACATGATGCGTTCATTAACTGCACTGTCATTAATGGGTAACTTTTCAGTTATCTGCACCAGTGATGCAGAAAGTCCAGCAAACAAATCAACAGAATGCTCTTCCCGTATCTTCCGAAGTTTAAGAATATCAAACCGGACTTAACTTGATATATTCTGGAAAGATTTTATATTAAAAACAGAAGCTGACGTAAACTTTATGCTGCTGTTGTACATCTGTTCAGTGTCTATGGCAATTCATCTATTAAACTGCTAAGCTAGTTCTCAGTCTTTCAAGGCCGATGCAGCCCTGAGTTGTGTCTAAGTGTTTTACAGCCTGCCTTCATTTCTCTGAGGTCCTGATGACCTGGAGAGTAGATATTTTTACTCAAACTTTATTTAGTTCATATTTTAGATTTGGTTTGTCATCCCTGCTGGGAAGAAAAAAAACAAGTCAAATCAAGTTTGCAATCTATTAAACATGCTGAACACCAACCTGGTCTTCCAACCACCAACACCAATCTAAAGTTTTTTTTTTCAGAAGGATGTCAGATTAAATGTACCACTAAAAAAAGACAGTTTCAGTGCAAACTTCAAACTGTTCAAAGGGCTTTAAACGAGTCCAGACGACGAGTAAGGGTCTACTCAATCGAAACGATCGCTCATTTAAAAAAATAAATAACAAAGTTTAAATTGTATAAGCACAAATGGTCGCCTTGCTCTGTTCTGTGATGCACATTTGCACATACATCAAAATGAACTAATCTTTTCCCGAGTCAATTCGTTCATATAATTCGTTGAATGAACCAAATGACAGACACGAAAAAAGATTTGTTCATTTTGATAAACTGTGAGTCACGAATGCGCATCACAGAGCAAGGCGACCATTTGAGCTTATAAAACTTAAACTTTGTTGTTGTTGTTTTTTTAAATGAGCGATCGTTTCGCTTGATGAGATTCTTATTCATCGTCTGGAATCGTTTAAAGCTCTTTGAACAGTTTGCAGTTTGCACTGAAACATTTTTTAACCGTTTGATTACCAGTAAAGTGCATTATATGGGGAAAATTCTGGAATTTTTTCATCAAAATCAACTGAGGAAAAACATGGACATCTTGGATGACATGGGGGTGAGTAAAATACAAAAGTCTTTTTTTAAAGTGAACTTTATGAATAAAATAATTGAGTATGGACTCCAACAATTATAATCAGTTAAGCCTGTACTAACACTGTGCAATCCCTATTTCAGACATATAATAGAATTAATATTACATTAATAATATTAGTTGTATAAACGTAAAAAGCGTGGAACGTAAAATGCGTAAAATAAAGTAAAATAAATAAATAAATAAAAAAAACGTATTTTGCGCGTGTCCGCGTTGCCCTTTTAAGAGCTGTTTTGGGTCCGCACGTGCGTTCCATATATGGAGGCTCGAACACAAACAGCAGCGCTTTCCTGACCGACAGTAACCTCGCGCATCGCTCTCGCTATAAAAGGATGGAGGAGAGGAAAAAAGTCTGTCCATAGAGAACAAAACACAACCAGTGCAATATCGCTGTGAGATAGTTAAAACAGCCGTTTCTCTTCTCGCCTTTAAAGGATTTACAGTTTAGGGCTATATGAAATAAGGAATAATCATTTCGGAGCAAGCAAAAACGGTGAGTAAAATGTTGTTTCATCCTTTTTTTGAGCAGCGATCTCGTGTTAATTTATATTTTTCACTAACTCATTGATACACATTATACTAATTCAGTCAGTTGTTGTTGTTGCTTCCCCACAAATTACGTGCTTTTTATCGTAAACATTTGGTGAGTGAGTTCATTGTGATGCATTGAAAGCTTCGTGGCAGTTATGCTGGAAACTGATTACAAACAATTGTCATGTTTTATCGTTTACTTATCATGACACGTAGGCTATATGCATATTTTTAACCCCTCTTTAATCAGAAACGCTGTTGTTTTTCTTCGACGCTGGCACGGTCGTGTCTTTTGTCATAAACACTTGATGAGTTGGGATGTAGGCTATTGAAAGCTTCGTGGCAGCTATTCATTTTGATAAGGTCTGTATGATTAAATACAATTTTCATTCGTAAGCTATTGGAGTTATGACAACTTGAAAAGACAGTTGAACAAAGAAGACTGTAAGTGCTCATCGCTTCAGGAACTGAGTCTGCGCGAAACGACCGAGAGTAACCTCGTCTCTGCGGAACAATGAAAAGAGCTCTTCAACTCTTCTGCATCTTTACAACATCGTGATTATTAACATATTTGGTGGTAAAAACACCATTACAAGTCTAGAGTTCGGTTTAGTTTCGTATTTTGCTCCACAGAAGTAATTCGTGGCAATTATTATATTGTAAACAAATGTTGCCCTTACATCATCATTCTTGGACATGATGGACAGGATTGATTTATCTCGCTTTAAGTGCGAACTGGGTCTAAAACATTCGATATTTGGTGTGTATGTGCAAGAATTGGTTGGTTTAGCAGCTGCGAGGCGAGAGAAGCGATTGATGAAAATGGTAAACAAGGAGAAAAATAAGAAAAAACGCGTCCACTAGGGACGCTCTTTATGATGTTATGTATGAAAAACACAAGCATAAGAATCGCATTACCTCAGACAGATCCGTATCTGAACAAACAGTACAAAAAAATATGACACATAGGCTAACAAGAATAAAGACGAAGGCAATATAGGCAATGATACAAGGAGAAAATGAATAGAAGAAATCTACTCAAGTTGCTTTCATCCTTTTTTAAATGCATGTTTTATGGGTTTCTTACCAAATGCAGCAAAATGGCTTCTATGCTGGTTATGCCAGTGTCACACTGTCTTAGATTTGATGGACAAAAGTTTTAAAAATGAATCAAATGTATATATATCAAAAATACTTTTAAATCAGAAAATTTAAATATTATTAATAGTAGCAGTAGTATTTTCCAAAGGGTAAAAAAATGACACGTCATGCCATTCACTGTAATTTAGCCTTGATTCATACATTTTCTGAGAAATGATAACTTTTAATTTAATGCATTACTAGACAATTTAATCAAAACACCAGCAGGACATCGTGATTTATGGTTTAGTTCATTATGAAACGTACCAACCCACACACTGGCACTGTTCTGACACAGTTTTCTGATAACAAAAGAAAGTGAAAAGAACAGATAAGATGACTTGAAGTCTTCAACACAAATGCCAAAACTTTGTGTTTGAATTATTATTTTACCCTGCTAACTTAAATGAAACGGAAATTGCGATAGTCTTTTCTGACGCTATCTGAGTGAAATTGCTTCTCAAACAAGACAAAGTGTAGGGCATAACAAGGGTGCTTTGTCCCGCATCCCGCAAAACATAAACAATGTCGTGCATTTTAAAATAAAATCAAGCTAAACAATGCGATTGGCATTTAAAAATCCATTTGTGCAGCCATCGTGTTGTTGCGAGACTGGGAAGTAACCTGAATTTTTCCATTTCAATGAACTTAAAATTTTAAGGCAGTCAGCTTACTTATTTTTTAAGTTAAACCAACAATATTTTTTACAGTGCAACAAGAACACAAAAATATACTGTAAGTTCGAAATACACTGAATCCGGGAACATTTATTGTTTCCATAGTCTAATAAAGGACTATAAACTAGGCCTAGTTACTACTTAAAGACATTTTTTTTACCTTCTAACCTTTTATTCATCACATTGTATCATTTAAAACAAACTGAATGCCAGTCACAGAGTCTGTCACAATTAACAAAGCTTATTAACGATTTAAAACGTTATCGTCCAACGTGATGGCAAACAAACTTCCCAACTAATGTAAATCAAAATTTACATAGTAGTAGTAAATTTATCTCTCTACACCGTGTCCTGCATTGTCCTGCACTACAATTGTTAGGATGGTTGTGGTTTGCTATTGGTTGATCTCATGTGAGTGACAGGTAGCTCCGCCCCTCACGGCAGTAAAGAGGATGGTAACAAGATGATGCAGAAAGGTTTATGAGTCACATGAATCAAAAGCACAAATATATCATTTATAACAAACACTGATATTCCATAAAAAATAGAATTGTCAATTTTGATTTCATTGTGACTTTAATCGCTGCTTATAAATGAATGCATTTTGTCAGTAAAACTATCCAAAAGCCTTTTGTTGTCACAGTTATGTTGACAACTTCCTTTTCTGCCTCAATTCTCCAAATCAAATCACAAACCGGTTGAAATGTTAGTAGGAAATTCTCACAATCTGTTGAATGTTTACTCGTCCTAATGTCATGTTTGCTCTTTAATGCAACTCTCAGTCAGCGGGGATGATCCACCGAAAGTCCACCGTAGATAAAGCTGGCATGAGACACTTGACCTGTATATGTGCGTTCCACAGATTGAACGAATTGAGCTCGGCATCATTATCTTTACACCTCTGTTCTTGACAGTTGCCAGAGGCGGCGCGGACAGTGTGGAGCCGTGGCAAGATGGCATTCTCCACTCAGTTGGGCTTACTGTTGTGGAAGAACTTCACTTTCCGACGGAGACAGACTGTAAGTTCACAGCAAATGCATTGAGATTTTAACGCAGTTTAACTTCAGTTACTGAATGCAACAATCAAAATGCATTTCAAAGCATCAAAACGAGTTATTTTGTAGCATATGGAGTCCCTAGGCTCCCATTTTTCTGTACGGGGACATCTGTGAGGTTCTGGAGGTCACCAACCCCGCATTGAAAGAAATGAATAAATGCATAAGTAAAAAGACAATGTGGATTTGTGTATAAACACTTTAATGTGTGGCAAGTTGCTGTTGAAGTAACTGTAAAGTAGATGTCCAGAAAGAGAATGCACCTCAAAAACTGATAAAATGGTCATTATATAGGTACCGACACAGAAAGCACATGCACTTGGGACTGAATGTCTGAACAGGAGGTTCACATGCCTCGTCAGCAGGAAGCCCAACAACTGTCACGATAAAACAGGATTTTCCTGACTACGCTACAATAGCTAAAGGAGTAGTTCACTTTAAAAAAACTGTTGCTGATAATTTATTCACTCCCATGTCATTCCAAGATGTCCACGTCTTTCTTTCTTCAGTCGAAAAGAAATTAAGGTTTTTAATGAAAACATTCCAGGATTTTCTCCATATAATGGACTTCATTGGGAACCAAACGGTTCAAGGTCCAAAAGACAGTTTCAGTGCAAACTGTTCAAAGGGCTTTAAATGATTCCAGACGATGAATAAGGGTCTTATAAGCGAAACGATCGCTCATTTAATAAATAACAATGTTTAAGTTTTATAAGCTCAAATGCTCACCTTGCTCTGTTCTGTGACGCGGTTCGTGACTCTCCTGTTCGAACTCGTTCATCAAAATGAACAAGTCTTTTTTCAAGTCATGACTCGAAGTGTCTTAGAACCTTATTCATCATCTGGAATTGTTTAAAGCCCTTTAAAGGTGCACTGAAACTCTCATTTGGACCTTGAACCGTTTGGTTACCAATGAAGTCCAAAATCCTGGAATATTTTCATCAAAAACCTTAATTTCTTTTCGACTGAAGAAAGAAAGACGTAGACATCTTGGATGAGATGGGGTGAGTAAATTATCAGCAAAAGTTTTTTTTTAAAGTGAATTACTCCTTTAATTCAGTGAACAGCAGTGAAGTTGTGTAAAGTACTGAAGCAATCCAGGATGTAAAGTTTGGACAAACAAGTGTGTTCTTTCTTTTCCAGATTCAGCTTCTGATTGAGATAATATGGCCGCTCTTCATCTTCTTCATCTTGATATCTGTCAGATTCTATTATCCTCCCTACGAGCAACATGAATGTAAGTGGCCTAAGATGGGCCAACAAACACACATTTACAACAGAATGAGATGTGTAGCTTAGGTTGGAAAGTGTTTTTCTTCCCCAATACAGCAAACTGTGAATCTAAACTAAATTGCACTGAAAATATTTCACTTTCATTATATTGTTCTAAATGCAAAATGTTTGCACTGTCAATTTTAAATTATCCTAAATATATTTTATTTAATGTCCCGTGTCACGCTGTCTTACTTCATTCGTGTGTCAATATTTGCTCCACTTTGGAAATCACACTGTTCCCACGGGAGGTCAAGGACAGCAAAACAGCTCCAAGAACCGCATGAAATTTGATATATCACAAGATCTCCGAAACACAGTTTTCTTGCAGTGTGTGTGTCCCTGTACTTTGAACTAAAATAACTAAATGATAGCCTTTTTTTTAGTTAAAAAACACCTCTCAAACAAAGAGAAAAGAATTATAAGAGTTAAGAATGCGTCCAATAAAGAGTTATAACGATGTAATCTTGTCCATGTGCATAGATAGTGTAGAATACATAACCTTTTAATCCAATGAACACTTTATAGAACTAACATAAAACTACTTTTGAAAGGAATCAGTTTAAAGCCATCTTGATGATATCCAAAAAATCCTTTAAAGTTAACATGACTTGCTATGGCACAAGCTGATTGGTTCTTTACATCACACATCATTAATGGCACGAGCCGATTGGCCTCTGCTGATCCTGCAGCCAATGAGATTGCTTGCTCAACATTTAAATAGTCTGGTTCATTGTTTGCTGTACGCTACACAGAGCGCAATCAGAGTTACTCTGAAACCCTCCACCTCCCCAGCTCCACCTGCCTAGATATGATGTGGGATATATTCATATCTGTCTATTTATGCAGTAGCAAGTCCATACTTGCAATAATCAACAGCAGGAGCGTAGCAGATCTAGTTCACCAAGACCAAATATATCAACATATCATCAATAACATGCTAGAACTAGTCCAAGAGTTGTCATGACTGAAATAAAAATAATAATTTACTGTATCGCATTGTGCATGATTAGTCTGTGCACATTACTCCAAATTATTAGGGCTGTCAAACGATGAATTGCGATTAATCGCATCCAAAATAAAAGTTTGTGTTTACATAATATGTGTGGGTGCACTGTGTATGATTATTTTATATATATATAAATACACACACATGCTTGTATATATTTAAGAAATATTTTCATGTATATACTGTATATAGATGTATATATAATTTATATTATATATAAATGTAAATATTTTGCATATAAATAATATTTTTTCTTAAATATACATGCATGTATATTTAAGAAAAAATATTATTTATATGCAAAATAATTATACACAGTGCACCCACACATATTATGTAAACACAAACTTTTATTTTGGATGCGATTAATTGCGATTAATCGTTTGACAGCTCTACAAAATATGAATGTTTTATTCCTTTAAACATTTCAGATTCAGATGACAAATGGCATTTCATTTGTTGTAAATCTGATGGCTTTGTCCTATTATTGCAGGCCACTTTCCCAATAAGGCCATGCCCTCTGCGGGGACTTTACCATGGGTGCAGGGCATCATCTGCAATGCCAACAACCCTTGTTTCCGCTACCCTACGCCTGGAGAGACGCCCGGAGTGGTGGGAAACTTCAATGACTCCATGTAAGTCAATCAAGATTTGGGCCTGCGTTGGATTTTACAGTACTTTGTGTACTATTTAAAAAAAAAAAAACACTTTCCAACAAGTTTTTAATTATGTGAGTGTCGCTGTCGTCATTTACAGCATCTCCCGACTGTTCATCGACGCCAAGAAAATTCTCCTCTACAGCCAACAAGACAAGAGCTTCGAAGGTTTCAAAGGACTCGTCCGGGCCTTAAGAAAACTGCAGAGGAACACTGAAGGTCTGGCACCTTTCACAACATTTGGTTTTGTAGTAATTTAAATGTTGTACTTTAATATTTACACTATCATTCAAAAGTTTGGAGTCGGTGCTCATCAAGGCTGCATTAATTTGATCAGAAATGCAGTAAAAAAACAGTAATATCGTGAAATGTAAACATTTGTCGCACAATCCTTCAGAAATCATTCCAATAATGATTTGAAACCTTTCTTATTGTTATCATTGTTTAAAGCAGTTTATTTTTGTGGAAACCTGATTCATTTTAAAGTCTTTGCTGTCACTTTGGATCAATTTAACGTGTCCTTGCTGAAACGAAGTTATCGTTTCTTTAAAAAAAAAAATGTTCTGACCCCAAACTTTCAAACACTGGCGTATGTTACCAAAAACAGCATTGTTATTGGTTCAATTTGTTGTTAGTACTAAGTATTGTTCTAAAAAACTGGAATCATGATCAGAATCGATATCTTGAATCAGATTCACAATCTTTAGGGTTTCCTTCACTACTGTTGAGTTACTGATCTGGCAAGACAACAATGATTGATTCTCATAAATTGATACTGTTTGGTTGCAAAAGTGTTTTGCTATGTGGTTGCAAGAGTGTTTTAGGTGGTTGTGTTGTTGCCCCATACAAGTATTATATTCTGTTCCGATCCTATGGGATTTTTTTATCCATTTTTCGAGGTGTTTCGATGGACACTTGCAGGCGAATACTTAAGGCCCTTGCACACTGAGACCTCACGTTATGTCAATCACGCTTGCACAATGCCTCCGAAACTTTCATCCGTCATTAAAAAAAATTCGATTCGGGTTTGATTCTCTGTGTTTTCGCATCCATAGCAAGCAGATTGAATGGAGTTTTGACAATTCAAAGCCTATGAATCACGAATACGAAAAAACGCATACGAAAATGTTTGACTCAGTGTGCAATGGTCTTTAGACTGATAACTCTCTGTAAGGGTTGATGAGAGAGACTTGTGGGAGTTGATACTCACAGCTGACAGCATTTAATTAATGTTCCCAGAGGAGCTGCTGTTTGCATCTGGGGCTTGAGGAATAGGATGCTTGCTTTTCCCACCGTGGCTTAGCAAGCCTCAAGAGTCATTGGTTAAAGATGATCATTTTATGCCACAGAGACACTCATGTTTCATCAGTGAGCTCTTTTTGAGGATCTAGGAATTTTCTGCTGGGGAAGAATGAGGTATTGTAACTCATCCCATCTGGTTAAAACTGCTCTGAGGTTTTGTACAGGAGGATTAAACTGTTTGAGGTGATGCAAAGAAAAAAATCATAAATTAGGTCTCTTTGATATGGCAGTTGTTTTAAAGCTACACTGTGTGATCTAGTGGTGAAAAGGTATATGACCATCCAGTGAATATTAGTTCCTGTTCCTCTCAATTCCGATTTCGTTTTAACTCCTACGGTGGCCATTGTAGTCCAAGATTAACATGGCTTCTAGTTCGACCTTGTCCATGAGTGTTAATGTGAAAGGCGAAGCTTGAATTAACGGGTATGTCCCTCTTTGGCTAATGTACTTTCAAGATGGAGGGGCAACATGGCGACCGACATTAGAACCCCTTACCCGTATGTATTTTCAATGGCATATTATACACTCACAAGAATACTTGATTACTTGAACGAAGTAAAAATACATTAATGAGCACATACACTCACCGGCCACTTTATTAGGTACACCTGTCCAACTGCTCGTTAACACTTAATTTCTAAGCAGCCAATCACATGGCGGCAAATCAGTGCATTTAGGCATGTAGACATGGTCAAGACAATCTCCTGCAGTTCAAACCGAGCATCAGTATGGGGAAGAAAGGTGATTTGAGTGACTTTGAACGTGGCATGATTGTTGGTGCCAGAAGGGCTGGTCTGAGTATTTCATAAACTGCTAATCTACTGGGATTTCACACGCACAACCATCTCTAGGGTTTACAGAGAATGGTCCGAACAAGAAAAAAACATCCAGTGAGTGGCAGTTCTGTGGGCGGAAATGCCTTGTTGATGCCAGAGGTCAGAGGAGAATGGCCAGACTGGTTCGAGCTGATAGAAGGGCAACAGTGACTCAAATAACCACCCGTTACAACCAAGGTGGGCAGAAGAGCATCTCTGAACGCACAGTACGTCGAACTTTGAGGCAGATGGGCTACAGCAGCAGAAGACCACACCGGGTGCCACTCCTTTCAGCTAAGAACAGGAAACTGAGGCTACAATTTGCACAAGCTCATCGAAATTGGACAATAGAAGATTGGAAAAACGTTGCCTGGTCTGATGAGTCTCGATTTCTGCTGCGACATTCAGATGGTAGGGTCAGAATTTGGCGTCTACAACATGAAAGCATGGATCCATCCTGCCTTGTATCAACGGTTCAGACTGGTGGTGGTGGTGTCATGGTGTGGGGAATATTTTCTTGGCACTCTTTGGGCCCCTTGGTACCAATTGAGCATCGTTGCAACGCCACAGCCTACCTGAGTATTGTTGCTGACCATGTCCATCCCTTTATGACCACAATGTACCCAACTTCTGATGGCTACTTTCAGCAGGATAATGCGCCATGTCATAAAGCTGGAATCATCTCAGACTGGTTTCTTGAATATGACAATGAGTTCGCTGTACTCAAATGGCCTCCACAGTCACCAGATCTCAATCCAATAGAGCATATTTGGGATGTGGTGGAACGGGAAGATCGCATCATGGATGTGCAGTCGACAAATCTGCGGCAACTGTGTGATGCCATCATGTCAATATGGACCAAACTCCCTGAGGAATGCTTCCAGCACCTTGTTGAATCTATGCCACGAAGAATTGAGGCAGTTCTGAAGGCAAAGGGGGTCCAACCCGTTACTAGCATGGGGTACCTAATAAAGTGGCCGGTGAGTGTATATTTTTTAAAAGAACTATGTGTTTTTAGCTAAGAATAAACTAAAAGAGTTACACAGTGTAGCTTTAAATGGACGTTTGATAAGATCTCCTAAAGTCCTGTTCATACCGGGACGAATTTCGCGCACGATATTCGTCGACGTTTAAGACCTTGTGAATAAAAAAAGGGGGCCAATGTGAGTGTGCACACCGACATGGAAAATGCCATGCGTAAAAGCGTAATTGTAAAAAAAAAACGCCTCGGGTTAGTTTTTTGGGTTTGGCGCGTCGCGTCAAAAACCATCCGACTAATGAGATTGCCGCTTTTGCTCACGTGTCTGGAGCTTCTGAAGTTACAGTAAAACACAACTTGGGGCGCTCAAACACAAAACGGTCTTGCCGAGCACACATACGTAACGGCAAAGAAAATGTACGGCAAGTAGCGTCTACACTGCTTGGAAGAAATTAGACGAGGAAGATGCGAGGCGAGATGAATGTAGAGCTGCTGCTCTTGTGACAAACGCGACTCCGACTTAAAAATAGGACTATTTCTGTTTTACATTTAGCGCCATCTAATGTCAGGGAATAAAATGACATGTTCACTCGGCTCATCGTCAGCGAAAATCGCTTGGGGTGTGAACACAAAAAAACGTGTTGAAAAACACTGGCTAATAACGCACGCCGATATTCGTGTCTCAACATCTCAATAATCTGAGCTATATTTGCTTTATAGCTCTATACTTTTACTCTATGTCAGTAATTTCCACTGGCTGCTTTTACTTGTCCTTGAGAAACAAAGTTTGATGCTAATGAAACAGATAAAACGTTTTTGTACAAATTCGGCACCCTGCACCCCCTGAAGATTTTACATCTCATTTCCCAAGGACCTTTCCAGAATAGTAAAGGAACAATAAGAAAACGTGAAAAGTGCTCTGGCTGGGGAATGAATGACCTTTAGTGACCCCAGTGGAGAGAGACTGACTCAAACCAGTTCATATGATGATGAACATTCAGAGAAGCACAATGAGCTCTGTGGTGGAGAACACTGCTCTACTCACTTCTGCCTTTTGTTTCCCCTCCGGCCTTTACTGTGGACATCTTGCACTCGGATGATGAACTCAGACTTGAGAGCTAAATGGACGATTGTCTCATGACTGTAACACAACGGCATTACCTCACTCGCTTTATCATTGAGTTAGTTATCAGTGCAATCGTACTTATCACAATGTTATGAATGACACCATTTATTAGAAATGATAATATTCATTTCTAGTCAATGATTGAGATGTTATCAAACTTAAATATAAGCTTCAGTACATTTATATACATATATATCATGCTGGCTAATACACACTACCGGTCAAAAGTTTAAGGTCAGTAAGATGTTTTTAAAAGAAGTCTCTTCTGCTCACTAAGGCTGCAATTTTTTGATAAAATGCACAAAAAACACAGTAATGTTTTGAAATATTATGGCAATTTAAAATGACTTTTTATGTTAATATATACTTAAAATGTAATTTATCCCTCTGAAAAAAGCTGAATTTTCAGCATCATTACTCCAGTCTTCAGTGTCACATGATCTTCACAAATCACTCTAATATGATGATTTTATGCTCCAAAAACATGTATAATTATTATCCACTGTTGAAAACAGTTTTTTACATTTTTATTTCAGGATTTTTTGATGAATAGAAAGTTCAAAGAACAGCATTTATTTAATTAGAATCTTTTCTAACATTATAAATGTCTTTACTGTAACTTTTGATCAAATGTAAGCTCAACCTTGATGAATGAGAAGTATTGATTTCTTATTTATTTCCCCCAAAAATAAAATACAAATTCTTACTGACCCCAAACTTTTTAAAGGGTAGTGTTTAATGTAACAAAAGCTTTCCATTTCAGATAAAAGCTGTTCTCTTTAAACTTTCTATTCATCAAAGAATCCTGAAATAAAAATGTAAAAAACTGTTTTCAACATGGATATATAATCATACATGTTTTTGGAGACATAAAATCATCATATTAGAGTGATTTGTGAAGGATCATGTGACACTGAAGACTGGAGTAATGATGCTGAAAATTCGGCAAAAAAATAAAGGAATAAATTACATTTTAATATATATTAACATAAAAAAGTCATTTAAATTGTCATAATATTTCACAATATTACTGTGTTTTTTGTGTATTTTTTATAAAAAAATTGCAGCCTTGGTGAGCAGAGAGACTTCTTTTGAAACATAAAAATAATCTTACCGATCCTAAACCTTTGACCTGTAGTCGTATATTTCAAAGTAGTTTGCTTAATTTTGTGTTTGATTACATTTATTTTATATGGCATCTTATTTAAAGGGTTTTGTTTTTCTCCTAGGTTTCAAACTGAAGGACTTCCTCCATGATAATGAAACGTTGTCTGAGTTTCTCGAGAAAAATGCTACCCTGCCCAAGCATGCTGTGAGACAGATAGTGGAGGCTAACGTCAACTTGGAGAAGGTAAATTAATTCACGAGCCGCTAAAAATCCCTCAACAACCAAATCATTAATACAAGAGTGTCGAATCAACACACATCAGGCACATTTTTTAGTGTTGTCTTTACGCATATTTAACAATTATATATTTGACACTTCCGTCTTGCGTAGTCATTACACGGCATGTCCGTTATGTAACACATATGCTGGCTCGTACAGATATGATGCGATGTGTTTTTCAAAGCCCCGTACATGTGATCATGCGCTCTCCCGTGCGGATGACCTTGGTGTATTGGGATAGGAGTCGATCGGGCAGATGTTACACATAATGGATGTCCTTAGCAAAGCGGTACTGAGAGAGCCGTGCACGTGCGTTTATGGTGTGTGTGTGTGTGTGAGTGTGTGAAGGGGTGGAGTCACATGACTGTTGCCCTGCAGAGCTCCGGCCAGAGAGCGATTCCTGGAAAACTGAGACAGGACAAGCTATTCTCTCCACCTCCGACAGATGTGCTGCGAGATACAGGCCACTTCGACAACACTACTTCCGCTTTCTTAAAATATTCGCAGCGCTACACCTATCATACATCGAAAAGTAGATTCATTGTTTATGGATTCTTTAAAACAATGGCCCCAAAAAGACATTTAAACTGAATAACGTTCATTGCATTCAAGACATTCCACTAACATTTAACAACAAAAAGTGTTAAAATACTTCTGATCTTCATAATGAACATCCCAATATGTTTTTTATATAGTTTAAAACACACCTGAAGCTTATTAGCTTTATCTTATTTGTGCTATCTTTATTTAAATACTAATATATGTATATATATTGTATACGTAATCGGCATGATTTCACATAAATAATATTAATGCATTTTTTAAGTGATAAAAATAATACGAAAGAAAATACTACTTTTATTCAGCTATGTATTAAATTGATACAAAAGTAAAGACATTTATAATGTTAAAAATATTTCTATTTCAAATATTTTTTGTCCTTTTTTGAGCTTTCAAAATTAATAAATAAAATACATTTCCACAAAAATTCATAAATCATCAATCATATACCAATATAACATTTAACTACCAAAAAGTGCTGAAATACTTCTGATAATCAAAATGATCATCCAATAAGTTTTTTATATAGTTTAAAACAAATTAAAAGCTTATTTAGCATCAGCTTATTTGTGCTATCTTTATTTAATTACTATTAGTAATAAATATTACTTATAATACTTACAATATATATATATATATATATATACTATATACATACATATATATACACATAAATATTGTTTCACATTGATTTCACATAAATAATATTCAACCATTTTTTTAAGTGTGTTTAAGTGAAATGGTTTATGGGACCCGGTTTTTTGAAAGAAAATAATATTTTTATTCAGCTATGTATTAATTTGATCACAGAAACAAGTTACATTTCACAATATATTGAAATCAAGGTAACACTTTACAACAAGGTTCATTAGTTAACATTAGGTAATTTATTAACTAACATGAACTAGCAATGACCATATGTTAGTTCTCAGTGCATTAACTAATGTTAACTAATACAACCTTTGATTTTAATAATGTGTTAGTACATGTTGAAATTTATATTATCTAAGATTAATAAATGCTGTAGAAGTATTGTTCATTCTTAGTTCATGTTATCTAAGGTAGTGAACTAATGAACCTTATTGTAACGTGTTACCAAATAATAGAAAACAGTTATTTCAAAATATTACTGTTTTTAATGCTAAATTAATACAGCCTTGGTGAGCATAAGAAACTTCAGCACACATCAGTTCATGCATATAAGAAACTGACATAGTTGTTTGAGATTATTCCCAAATTAGCCTTTATTCATCTTCTAATCACTTTCTTATCGAATTATTGTGTAAAGAGGCTCTGAGAGAGAGAGAGCTGACGGGGAGTCAAAATGGAGACATGAAGCATCTTCAATTTGACTTAATCATTCATGCTATGTATTCATATTCATATGGCATCTTTTGGTTGCGCACCTCGCATTTACATTCAAAATTACTTTATTTGGCCATTTGACATTAGGATCACTAGGGTCAGTGTTTTACTGAGAGATTCAGTTTCAACTGCTTGTGATCCTACAGGTGCTCATTAAAGGGTTCGGAGTTCATCTTCGAGACCTGTGCAATACCACATCTCTGGAGGATTTTGTGACCATCGCCGACAAGGACGTGTCTCAGCTGACGCAAAACATCATCTGTCAATCATCTGCTGAATGGCTCAATGACGCAGAGAACAACTTCCTGTCCAACTTGGACTTCCTGAAGCCGATACGGGTGAGCAAATACTGTTAAATAATAACATATACAAAGGACACAGTTTTTATTTAGCTAATTCTTTGACGTTACAATATGAGAATAGATGTTAATGATTTTTTATGTCCCATGTGTGTCACATAAAACTTGCTTACTGGACTACAATAAAAGCACAGGAATTCGCCAGTTCAATAAACCAATTACAAACTAGGGCAAGTGTATATTTTTGTAATATGGACCCAGTGAACTTTGTCGGGTCTTCGATCTCAACAGAATAACATTGTGGTCACATAATGGCCACTTTTACATAATTAGTTTTTGTAAATCAGAATAATTATTCCAGCATATTTGTGCATGAAAAGGGAGCCGCCGTGACCATCAGCCAAGATTATTCACATATTGATGTCTTTGTGTATGTTCGCTTTACACTGAATGTTTTCTTTGTTTTTGAGTAATGAGATTTCAAGATGCCTGGATCGCTACTATCTTTGCACAGCAATTTAGTTATGCAAGAAAGGGGACAATGAGATCTTTGACATGTTACAGTGAACATACACTGTAAAAAATACACTTCTACAGTAAAAGCCACAGTGAAAAACACAAAGAAATGGTTTTAAGTGCATTTTAAGGAAAAAAAATATGTTTTAGTTACATCTCTTAATAAAATATACAGGTTAAGTTGTAAATTAAACAGGCATTCCAATATCACAGAAATATTATTATGGTATTTTTTACTGTGAATTTCTGGCAGCCACCGCTGTAAAAAATATCGTAATTTGCACGGTAAAAAAAGTGAAACCGGTAACGCGGTTATGCTACGGTAAAACCTGTTCATTGGTTTACAGTAAGTTCTCTTCCTCTACAGTGTAATTTCATGTAATTTTACAGTAAAATACTACTTAGATGTACAGTTTTATGATATAGTAATACCGTTTAAGTATGTATAATTATTGAATTAATGCATTTAACCCGAAACCAAACCAAGTACATGTTGTTAATTCATATTAATCAGTACCTAAACTAATAATTGCACTGTAACAAAGACACCTTATAATAAAGTGAAACCATTTGTTTCTTCTAGTTTTTTTTCTTATCAGTCAGGTTTTATGCTGGATCTGGTGTTGTTAAATTAATGTTTATTTTATTATTGTAGTGTTTAGTATTAACGCTGTTCACCCTCTAAATCGTTAAAACCTAAAATGTTGGTGTTTTTTTTACCATAGATATCACGGCATCATTGTTATAGTAAAAGTGTACAATAGTATTCCCTTGATGAGCTAATGTCTTTTTTGCTCATGTTTTGGTCCTGCAGAAAGATGTCAAGTCCGACCCAAAGATTATCCAGGATGTGTCCATAGCAACAGACAGCCTGCTGGAGAGTTTGGGAGCATTAGCGGTGGAGGTACGTCCCCCCTGAAATATCCCTCACCCCACTTTTGGAGACCGAACTAGACACCAGAGTGAAGTCTTTAATTCCCACCCCAGCTTCCCAAATGATCTTATCCCGTATTAGACCAGTGGATCTGGATTAGTCGCATTTTTAAGTCGTTACTGCTACAATAAAAATCACAGCGAAAAACACAAAGAAATGTCATGTTGCTTGGTTTTAAGTGCATTTTAAGGTAAAAACTGATTTTTGGTAGTTGGTATATTAACATTATATCACTTAATTAAATATACAGTTTAAGTTGTAAATTTAACAGGCATTCCAATATGAATTTCTGGCAGCCACCGCTGTAAAAATATTGTCGTAATTTTAACTGTAAAAAAAATTTGAAAACGGTAACGTGGTTATTCTATGGTAAAAACCTTTTCATTGGTTTACAGTAAGTTCCCTTACTCTACAGTGTAATTTCATGTAATTTTACAGCAAAATACTAATTAGATGTACAGTTTTTGGAGATTTTCGAGACAAGTTATCCTATTATTTACTATTAAAAAAGTAAATTGTTGTGGCTCAAATTTGTTGTTTTAAATAATTAAATAACAGTTAAAAACACTGTTAAAAAAATATCTGCCAAACAAAAACGGTAAAATTAAATTAAAATATCTTAAATCCAATAGAGTGCAAAAACTGTAATTTTAAGGATTTTTTTCCTTTAATTTGTTATTTTACAGGTTGTTCCTTTTTTGAATTAAGATATTTTACTTTAATTTTACGTTTTTTGTTTAGTCATTTTACCGTTTTTTAATTATAGAATTTTTTACAGTGTCTGTAAAATTATTAAAAACATATAGCACAAATTAAAGCACAAATTAAAAACATATACCAATAAAAGTATTTTTCTGTAATGCAATATTAATCAAATAATGTTTAAATGGCATTTATGATACCATTTATGATTTATAAACCAGTCTAATATGGAAATGCAACATGCATTAATTTTGTGCTTTGCATCGAGACAAATGATAATCATTAAGCTTTTTGCTTTGCCCTAAATCAGTTTATAACAAGACTTTTGCTTAAAAGGACAAAAAGTTCTGTTAATAAATAGCTAGCATCCCAAACCTCCCTGTACCTTGGAAACCAAGGAGCTGACGCTTGACATGTCATCTGTTTCTGCTCTCGTGTATTTGGTGACGAGAGTTTAGAAACCAAAGCTGAGTGTTAAGTGCGTTAGCAGCAATAGTTCGGCCCATCACAAGACTCCCAGTTCCAGCCAGCACTGGGAAAAATGCAGAGCTCGGCAAATGTTAACTAACTTGCCTTTAGAACAAAACAGGGACACGTTTTGTCATTCTCTGATGTTTCCAACATCATCACACAGGGTGTTTGTTCACAGGGATTGTGTCTTACAAGCAATCTCTTTCCAGTTAGTCATAGTTTTATCGTTTTAAACAGAAACAGAAATTGAGTTGACACCAACGCTGCGCTGGCCGTCGTTAGTTCCTCTTTGTTCTCACACAAAAGCTGAACTCCAGTAACCCTCACAGCAGCGAGAGGTTACTTCAGGTCGTGCTTCATTTCTCCAGTTACCCTGCCTCGATTGCATGTCTGTCTGGCCTCCAGGGCTTCCTCGGACACCTCGTGATGGCTTACAGGTGACGAATGACAATAGGTCTCTTTCATGGCTAACGGTCGCTTACGGAGGAGAGGGAGTCGATGAATCATTCCCTGATGAGACCTCTGGATGATGTGGGAAAGAGACTGTGAGCTCATCCTTTCAGTTCAAAAAACATCATCTTTAACATTTTTTTATGTTTTATATTTTCTGTAGTGATGCACAATATATCGGCCGCCATATCGGTATTGATATGTTCATTTTTAATGTTATCGTTATCGGCATGATAAGAAAATTTAGCGGATATATTAAAGTTGATAAATTATGGATTATGTCCTTCAGCTAAGATACTTTAGATGCGCACTGTTCGCCATGATGGGTTTTAATAGCTTGAAATATAAATTTTATATAGAATATATAATTCTGATTTATCAGCCAATTAAGAATTATCGGTTATCGGTATCGGTAACATTTTCATATCTGTGCATCCCTAATTTTTGTAATTTTCATTCTATAGTTTAAATTAATTTGATTTCAGTTTTTGTTTTACTTTAGTATTTCAAGTTAGACTAAAGGACAATGAGAACAACTGTTTTTTCTGACATGAGGGCGGAGCAACCTGTCACTCACATGAGATCGACCAATAGCAAACCACAACCATCCAATCAATTCCCAATGGACAAAATCAAGTCCTGCCCTACATTTGTTCTTGTTTGAGAAGCCGTTTCACTCGGATATACAACACAATAGGGAAGAAAAGACTATTGCAACTTCTGTTTTAATTTTAGAGTTCATTCCCTGTTGTAATAAATGGAAAGCTGGAGATATGCCAATTAAGCCGTTAGTAAAGCTCTTTGTGTTCACTTCTCAGAAGGGTTGATGATGGTGATTTTAGAAATTGCATGCCAAAGGTGTTTACAGCCCTGTGAATCATATTAACTCATCATTTACAAACCTGACTGACTATAACCCTTCTACACAAACGTTCAAACAAACACTTATGTAACACTGCATGAAACCATCCATTTATATCAGAATGAAAACACTCTCATCAGCATCATGCCATCATTCTCATAACCCATTTTTCCCACATGCATCTATTAATGTGACGGAAATGTCAGAAAGCAGTTTGTTATGGTCTTTTGTCCTCTTGAGTCGTCTTTCGGTTTCATCAGGAGGATGACCGAGCAGTAACCTCGCGTCTGCAGGCAGGGATGCATGAGTGTGTTACAGCAGCGTCTCTGTTCAGCTTGTTGTCGGGCAAGTGGCACAAGATACGGTTTTCACAAAACTCCCTTGCATTCCTCTCAAAGCACATGATGACCCTAAAGACACTTACATTTATCCTCTGTTTTTATGCTTATGTTCAGCGTTTTCTCTCAGTACTTAAACATATTTAACTGTCATTATTGTCTTAGCTTCAATATACGCTAAAAACCTGTATAGGCTGCGATGTTTGTGGAAAACAAATTGAGAATTTTTGATTTCTTTTTTTTACAGTCTGCCATAGCTACACTGTGTAACTCTTTTAGTTTATTCTTAGCTAAAAACATTAGTTCTTTCAAAAATATATGTGCTCATTAATGTATATTTTTACTTCGTTCAAGTAATAAAGTGTTCTCGTGAGTGTATAATATGCCAATGAAAATACATACGAGTAAGGGCTCTAATGTCGGTCGCCATGTTGCCCCTCCATCTTGAAAGTACATTAGCCAAAGAGGGCGTACCGAATTTAAGCTTCGCCTTTCGCGATTTACGTTTGAGTTAACACTCATGACGAGGTCGAACTGGAAGCCATGTTAATCTTGGACTAAATTTGCTACAGTAGGAGTTAAAATGAAATCGGAGGAATTGAGAGGAACAGAAACTGGATGGTTCACTGGATGGTCATATACCTTTTCACCACTAGATGGGGTAAAAATCACACAGTGTAGCTTTAAAGGGGCTATGTGTAGGTTTTTACTTAAAAATCTTTTTTACATTTATGAGCCAACCATAATGTAATAGAAAGAATGGCACCTTTAGGCTGGATTGACATATAGCGCACTAAAACGTGTAGAAAAAGCTGTGCGCGGTGTATTCTCCATTTCCAAATTGCTAGGGCGGTTGTCGCTCTCAGTCGGTCCGAGCTTCGTTCTTGTCACATGACCTACTGTGTGCTTCTGGTGCGCTTGCAGCATTCTGAAAAGTTGAGATGTTTTTATCTCGATGCGAAAAAACTCAGCGCGTCGCACCGCTTGTGTGATTTGTGCTTCCATTATGCGCGTGCATACCGCGCACCTACATTTGAAATAACGAACTTGAGCGTGCAAAAGACACGATATGTGAACAGGCCCTTACTGTCCACCTCACGGTTACCTCTATCTCGTCGGCTCACATTCGTACGGCAGCCATTAGTAAGCAGCGTCAGTCCAGCTAACAGTAGTGTTTCAAATGGACTCTGCAGGCGGAAAGAAGCAGTCTCATGATAGAATCGAGCACGAGACTGGCTGCAGTTTCTCTAAAGGCCACTGGTGTCAGTAACAGTAAGAAATTTCAGAACGATTTCATAAAGTGGTTCATGTACAAATATTGCAGTGGAACAGACTGAAATATGAGATCGCAAATAAGAACATTATAAACAAATAACAACTTACATTTTGTTCCTCGCACAAAGCTTTTGTATGGCTTTACAAGACTGGAAGTATCATGCAAATTTCTCTTTATGCGTTTCACATTAAAAATCAATATATATCATGACATGGGTGAGGAAATAATTACAGAATAAAAATAAAGAATAACGATTGCGCAATCGAAATATTCAGTAAAAACAAGCATGTATTACTTGGGTTTAGTCAGGATCAGTAACACCCTTCAGTGACGGTGACAACACTTCATAACAATTACACCCGGTGACACATAGAGGAATAATGCAGGCACGTGGACTACACACTCAAGACTCAAAAACAACACATTGAGGTTGTATTCGTTTGGACTGGAGAACACGATCATGTAATGGGACAGCAAGTGTTTGCCATCAATATTAGTCTTACCCTTTCCTGAAGCCGCTGTAACAGTGAATGACGTACTTTGAGAGATCCGGATAAACACAGTCATTATGTCATCCGGTGTGCCTAGATGTTTGCATTTGTTTTCCCATCACCAGACAAACCGTTTCAAGCTACTCTTTAGCATGAGCAAACAATTTGTGACGTTTCGACAAGCTCTTCCAACTGAAAACCTTTAAAATTAAAGCTGTTAAAATTACTGAAAGGCTCTCGAGCAAACCTCAAAGTTTGTCTATTGTTTGACATTGTAATAATATTTCACAATACGACGAATATAAGAATACGAGATTTTCAGATGCCAAACTTTTGAACCCTGGTGTATACAATTATAGATTTCATACTAAAAATTAATTACTTTTCTTGAGTCTCTTAAAGGTGCATTGTGTAATATTTAGGAGGATCTTTGCAATATAATATACATAACTATGTTTTCAGTGGTGTATAAAGACCTGTTATGCTTTTATTACCTTAGAATGAACCATTTCTATCTACATACACACGGGTCCCCTTACATTTAAATAGACATTTTGCGCCGACATGTTTCTACAGTAGCCCTAAATGGACAAACTGCTTTACAGAACGCGTTTCGTCACTATTGTTCTTCATACAAAAAAGATAGCTAAAGTTAGCGAATAAAACACTGACATATTGGTGAAAAAGTTACAGTAATATTTGCAATAACATTGTTTTACTGAGTAATTAAGTAAATATAATTTTTAAATTTATCTTTGTAAATAAATCTCGTTGTCGGCTACTCTCTGGTGTCTCAGACGATGAAATGTTTTCCTGTCGGCCACCGTAACTTCTGTTGGTTGCAATTCACAGCCTCACCACTAGATGCTGCAAAAATGTACACACTGCACCTTTAAGTGATCAAACTTGTCTCATTGTTTCCCAGCTTATCAGTATGAAGAGCTGGCGGGACATGCGGACGAGATCATGTACCTGACGGGCAACAGCACGCAGACCCCCAACCACATGTACCAGGCCGTGTCCCGCATCGTCTGCGGCCACCCGGAGGGCGGAGGCCTGAAGATCAAGTCCCTCAACTGGTACGAGGAGTAACAACTACAAGGCCTTATTCGGCAGCTGACGGCAATGACAACGACAGCGAGCCGGTTTCCGCTTACGACAACTCCTCCAGTAAGTCCTAATTCTCTCTTTTCCTTCACTTGTGAGTGCAAAATATGTCACGTCCCCTGCTTAACTGTTTAAAGAACTCGTCATCTCTCCATTAGCGCCCTACTGCAACAACGTGATGAAGGGCCTGGAGTCGAGTCCCATATCGCGCATGATTTGGAGAGCTCTGAAGCCGCTGCTCGTGGGAAAGATCTTGTACACCCTCGACACTCCTGCCACCCAGAGGATCATACAAGAGGTCAGGAGATTGACGAGTGTTACATATAACTGTACTGTACTAGTGTTGACCAGGTTTCTGTGAGTCAAAGATTTCAGCTCACATACTCATTCTGTATTATTGTCTATTTGCAATATTTTATTCTAATCATTCAGACCATGTCATGATGACACTAGTGTTATTTAGGGCCCAAGCCCTAAAGGCGCAGAGCCCTATTGTTTTCCTTCCGATTATTTTTTTTTTTTTTTTTTTTTTTTTTTTTTTTTTTTCTAGCGACTATTCGGGCACTTTTGGGGCCCTTAACATGCTCGAAACTCTTGAAACTTTGCACACGGGTCAGAACCCGCGGCCATCAGAGCCGGGCTGAAGCTGGTACCCGGGCGTGGCAGGGCGGCTCGCCAGCGCCCCCTGGAATGGGGTCCGAACACCTGGTCCATAACTCAAACACACTTGCATGTAATAATATGAAACTCGGTACACATGTCGATAGCAGAATTTCATCTATACCTCGCGTTCTTGCTTTTCACCCCAGCCCAACAGGAAGTCGGCTATTGAGGTTTTTTTGTAAAACACACGCAATGAACTTTTAAATACTCCTCCTGAGAGCTCTGATCCAAATTCGACGAAACTCGGTCAGCTAGAAGTCAAGACATTGAGGATGAAAGTTTGTGTGGGGATTTTTGATATCTCGAACGGTTTGGCCGTGGCGAGGAAACGAAACTATGGCGAGAAACGCTGAAACAGGAAGTGTGTCATAACTTCAGCATACATTAACTGATCTGGATGAAACTTCAGCAGTGCGTTCGCTGTAAGAGGACGATCACATGGATGTGACTATTGTGAGTCAAAGTTATAGCGCCACCAACTGGCAGCAGGAAGTGTGTCACTTTCAAAATGCTTTGAAATCACCCTCTACTTTTTAACCTCGATTTGCTTCAAACTTCATCTGTATAATGTACATACACGGCAGATGAAGACCTATGAATGGATTCTTGATATCTTTGAAACTGTTGCCGTGGCGACGCATTAAACTTTACCATTCTTTTAGGATGCATTCTTTTAGGGATTCGAACATTTGTCCATAAATCAAACACACGTGCATGGATTAATATGAAACTCGGTACACTCATAGATCACATCAGGCCAAACAACTTTCGTGCTCTAAGTTTTACGACAGTTCAAACGGAAGTCGGGAATTATGTTTTTTTTTTTAAACAATTGTCCTAGAAAAACATCAAATTACAACCCATGCTGTTACCAATCACCACCAAACTCGGTGTGCATGAAGTCAAGACATTGAGGATGCTATATTCCGGACGGATTTCTGATATCTCGAACGGTTTGGCCGTGGCGGATTTTTTTGACTAAAAAAGGACACATATAGTGTGTTATAACTTGGTTAGTTTTACTGACAGTTACAAAACTTGCCGTGTATATTGTTCTATTTGACTAAAAAAGGACACATATAGTGTGTTATAACTTGGTTAGTTTTACTGACAGTTACAAAACTTGCCGTGTATATTGTTCTATTCAAGCCAAACAACTTTCTAATTAACAATAATAAGCTCAAACCCACAGAAAGTCAGATATTGTAGTTTGAATATGATCATGCTCTTTCTAAACCTAGGCCTGTCACACAGTCTGTGTGTGTGTGTGTGTGTGTAGGGGGAGGGGGCTTACCATTTCACTGTGTGTCTGGCCTGCTAAAGAAATACATTTCTTAAGCCTGGTATTTTTTACATAAGTTTTTATTTTTATTTTTTTTATAAGTAAAGGCATATAACCTGTTTAATTGTAGTGCATTGACAATAGTTTTATATAATTAGTGTATTAATTAAATTAACTTGGTCCATAAATCAAAAAATATATGCCATAGCAACGCATCAAACTTTAACATTCCTTTTTTTGATGATTTTGAGTCTCTTAGCGGCTTTTGGGGCCCTTAATGGGTTTGAAAACTCTTGAAACTTTGCACACAGGTCAGATCCCACAGCCATCAGAGCCGGGCTGAAGATGGTACCCGGGTGTGGCAAGGGGGCTAGACAGCGCCCCCTGGAACGGGGTCCAAAAACTTGGTCCATAAATCAAACACGCTTGCATGTAATAATATGAAACTCAGTACACATGTTGATCTCATCGTTTCATATATTTAATAAGCATTTTTGATATCTCGAACGGTTTGGCCGTGGCGGATTTTTTTGACTAAAAAAGGACACATATAGTGTGTTATAACTTGGTTAGTTTTACTGACAGTTACAAAACTTGCCGTGTATATTGTTCTATTCAAGCCAAACAACTTTCTAATTAACAATAATAAGCTCAAACCCACAGAAAGTCAGATATTGTAGTTTGAATATGATCATGCTCTTTCTAAACCTAGGCCTGTCACACAGTCTGTGTGTGTGTGTGTGTGTGTAGGGGGAGGGGGCTTAATCATTTCACTGTGTGTCTGGCCTGCTAAAGTAAATACATTTCTTAAGCCTGTATTTTTTACATAAGTTTTTATTTTTATTTTTTTTATAAGTAAAGGCATATAACCTGTTTAATTGTAGTGCATTGACAATAGTTTTATATAATTAGTGTATTAATTAAATTAACTTGGTCCATAAATCAAAAAAGTAAGTAAATAAATCAAAAAGGAAGTGTGTTAAAACTTCTGCATACATTAACTGATCTTGATGAAACTTCAGCAGTGTGTTCGTTGTAAGAGGTCGATCACATAGATGTGAGTCAAATATATAGCGCCACCAACTGGCAGCAGAAAGTGTTTCACTTTCAAAATGCTTTGAAATCGCACTCTTACTTTTACCCGATTTGCTTCAAATGTAAACACACGCCAGATGAAGAGCTGTGAAAGCATTATTCAATATCTAAGATAATGTTGCCATAGCAACGCATCAAACTTTAACATTCCTTTTTTTTGATGATTTTGAGTCTCTTAGCGGCTTTTGGGGCCCTTAATGGGTTTGAAAACTCTTGAAACTTTGCACACAGGTCAGATCCCACAGCCATCAGAGCCGGGCTGAAGATGGTACCCGGGTGTGGCAAGGGGGCTAGACAGCGCCCCCTGGAACGGGGTCCAAAACTTGGTCCATAAATCAAACACGCTTGCATGTAATAATATGAAACTCAGTACACATGTTGATCTCATCGTTTCATATATTCATATATTCTCCTTAAGCCGGACAACTTTCTAATTACACTCATGAGCTAGGACCCACAGAAAGTCAGATATTTTGGTTTGAAAATGTTGAGTGTCTCTCTGAGCCTACACTTCTGTATGGCAAGCCCTTTTAACATTTAAAAGCTAAGTTCGACTATTCGTAATTAACATTGTAGATATCAACAACGTCTTTCTAGTCGTAATTACATTTTGGATAGTTTGTATTATCATTTAAGATATCTGTAACGTAATTGTGACTAGTCGAAACGACAGATAGAGTATGGCAAACCGTTTTAACATTTAATCATTTTAACCTACTAGTCTCTATTTTCATGCTACTAGTACTTATTTTTTAGATACTAGTATCTATTCCATTAAGTACTAGTACTTATTCATTAGCTACTAGTGCTTATTCTTTAGATACTAGTGCCTTTTCTTTAGATACTAGTGTTTATTCTTTAGGTACTGAGTACCTTTTTAAAGATACTAGTACTTATTCATTAGAAACTAGTCCTTATTTATTAGATACTAGTACTTATTCATTAGTAATGTTAGTCCTTATTCATTACATACCAATGCTTATTAATTAGTTACTAGTACTTATTCATTAGATACTAGTACCTATTAAATAGATACTAGTACTTATTCATTAGACACTAGTACTTATTTCAATGGTGACTAGTAACTATTCTTTTGTTACTAGTCACATTTTTTCCATTGACTTCTAATGGTGATCTGTCATTCAGATATCAACTATTCAGTTCTGACTAGTATGTTAGTATGTATTCCAATTGTGGAATACATACTAGTATGTATTCCAAAGCAGGGGTTACGTTTTTGCACGTCGTGCAGAATAACCCTAAAGGCACCAAGGTGGCGGTGCCACCGGCTTTATATATATATATATATATATATATATATATATATATATATATATATAATATAGCTGCGAGCAGTCGAACTGGGAGGCCTAAGCCTGGCGGTACCCTGCCATTCCCGGTGCCTTGAGGTAACTGAGGCACTCGGGATTGTGCGTGTGCCACCGGCTTGGGCCGCAATCGCTGCTCGCAGCTATATTTTATTATCTATTATTTAAATACTCAAATTCGATTAATTGCGATTAATCGCATCTAACATAGTTTGTAATTATATATTTATATGTGTGATTGCATTTGTATATATATTAGGGCTGTCAAACGATTAATTCGCGATTAATCGCATCCAAAATACAAGTTTGTGTTTACATAATATATGTGGGTGCACTGTGTATAATTATTTTGTATATATATAAATACACACACATGCATGTATATTTAAGAGAAAAATATATTATTTAAATATTTCTTAAATATATACAAGCACGTGTGTGTATTTATATATATATATATACAAAAATATATTATATACACGTGCACCTACATATATTTATGTAAGACAATATACAAAACTTTTATTTTTGGAATGTGTTATTAATCGCGATTAAAATCTGTTTGACAGCCCTAATATATAAATATATATATATATATATATATACAGTATATTATAGAATTACAGACTTTTATGTTAGATGTGATTAAATCACGATTAATCGATTTTACAGCACCATTAAATACTAGTATATTATTTATTAATATGTTGAATTACATGTTTATACATTTAGGTTTTTCAGCAAACATTTATATGATATTGTATTTTGGACTTTATTTAAAATGAATGAAAATATAACAAAATGCCTACATATTTATATATTTCCTGAAAAGTTGTGTATTGTGTACTGTATTGTGGACACTTGTTAAAATAACCTTTTATCTTCATAAAAGGCACAATTTATCTTCATCCACAAAAATAATTTCGAGTATTCAAGCAGAAACCTGTAGATCAAGATTTTGAATATCATGAGAAATAGTATCTCCATATTTGAGCAAATATCTGAAGTATATATATATACAATATTTTTTATATATTTTGTATGATATCCATACAAAATATATATCCATATTCCAGCAATCCCCAGCAGTACCTTAACGTCTGGAAGGCCTGTGTCTAGAAGACCATCCTAAAGCCAGGCTCAGACTACAGGAGTTTCAGGTCGATTTATGCTTCCAGGTCATCAGATGTTTGGCCCTGATTATCTGGTAAAGTGATGCGGTCACAGATCAACAGATCTTAAACCTTCCCGATCTGCTCCAGCGGACACATCGGAGTTCGTCTCTCGACAATATCAAACATGTTTGATATTTAGGATTTTAAATCAGGATGATTACGACTGTGATTACGTCAGTGCTTTCATAATAGACAATGAGAGACAAGTCTACCACGAAACAACAAGGGTCCGAGATGAAGAATGAGGAATGGCTGGTCGAAATGTATCAACAACACCACTGCCTTTATAACGTCTCCTCATGTAATGTCCACAGCAACACAGTATCCATTTTGTTAGATCACGTGAGGTGCTAAATCCTGAAGAGTATCTTATAGTGTGTGATGCACCATGATTTTCAAATCTTGTAGTGTGTGCAGGTTTGAGATTTAAAAGAAGAAAGTTCACAGTCGGTTAAGATGAAAAACTCCTTAGGTCTGAGCCGGTTTAACTCTGTCTGTTTCTCTCAGGTTAATAAGACGTTTCAAGAGTTCGGCGTGCTCAGGGACCTTGGCGGCATGTGGGAAGAGATGAGACCCAAACTCTGGAGCTTTATGGAAAACAGTGAGGAAATGGACCTTGTGCGGGTGCGTCATACACACACACACACACACACACACACACAAAAGACACTGTTCCTGTTAGTCTGTTAGTCACCTCTGAGCACATGATTTTGTGGAAGTAGCTCAGATTGTGAACTTCACACTGCCACCTTTTGGACGTAAGCGGTACTGCATTTAACCTCCCTACTGAACCTCACATGGCTCACAACGTGTGGCGCTCTGCAGGATGCATACTTACTTAGTGGAGATCTTCAAACCCTTGGAGTATTCGAAGGACCTATTTGTGCCTAATCGAATGAAAATGTGTGCTAGGTTAGGTGTTTTGCTGTCTCCAGAGTCGCATTTCTATGAGCATGACTTTCATGCGAGGATGTGCAAAAAATTACATAAATAAATGAATAAAAATCTAGGTTAAAATAAAGAAATTGACTGAATAATACATCACAATATAATAATGAGTTGAACAAACTCAATAAATAATTAAACTTAACAAAAAATAAATATTTTACAAATAATATTTTCAACATTTTTATAGTAGATATTACACATTGTTTTATACATTTTAACTGTATATATAGTATACAAGTGTGTGATACAATTTAAAAAATATATTTGATTTAATAGTGTTGTTGACTTTTTGTTTTTGTTTACATTTATTGATGGAGTAGATTAAAATAAACATTAGAATAAAATAGAATAAAGTAAATAATACATAGAGCAGTACAATAATGAGTTGAAGAAACATCATAATTTAATAGAAAATATTTACAAATATTATAAATAATACATTTTTCACAGTATGAAGTATAAGTACATATTGAAATATTATTATATCATGGTTTTATTTACATTTTGTCTTTTTGTTACATTTCTTGATTCACTAATTCATAATACCAGAAGTAGTGTGTCTTTTACTGCTACAATAGCAACGTCATATGTACCGATTAAGTGAATGTCATTTTTCCTAAACAGACGCTCCTCCAGAACAGACGCTCAGCGCTCGCTTCTTTAACGCCAAGCTGAGCGGGACAGACTGGCGCGTGGAGGATGTGTCCAGCTTCTTGTCCAAGGCTTCAGAGGACACGCGTCCTCATGGGACGGCGTACACCTGGAGAGAGGCGTTCAACGAGACGGATCAGGCCATCCAGACCATCTCTCGGTTCATGGAAGGTACAACCAAACGCAATTCACCCATCTAGGAATTTGTTCTGTTGAACACAAGGGCTTGATCTCATTAAAAGTGAGCATGGATTACATCCAGTCCTTTAAAACGGCATCAACAGGATTATGTGGGCATCTTGTGATCTTTGCTAATCAATTTAAAGTTTCTAAGAAAATCAAATCGCACTTTAAGTGCCTGTCCTATTTTTGGGGGGCAGTGTGTCGCCCTGTTAGAAAGAAACTCAGTTCTCTCACTAAATTACAGTAACAAATCAATTATGCAACAGAAAACCTGCCGGTGCAATAGCGCAAAATTAGCGCTAAAAAGGCATGGACAAGTTTGAACAAGTCCTTTGGATAAAAGCATCTGTAAATGTACTGTGTAGTGGAAAAGCACCATTCGTAGGGAGGAAATTGATCCAGATTATTTGATTGCCAGAATTGAGGATCATCAATTTAACCTGACATCTTTCTGATAACCTTTTCAATTTCCTCCCCTGAATGTGTGAACTTGGATAAGTTGGAGCCGGTGGCCAATGAAGAACGTTTGGTAAACAAGTCCATGCATCTGCTGGACGACCGTAGGTCCTGGGCTCGGGATAGTGTTTCCGGACATGCAGTCCAACACGTCCTAATCTGCCGCCCCCACATCAACTACAAGATACGCATGGACATTGATAATGTGGCAGCGCACCAACAAGATCAAGGATGGGTATGATAGGCTACGTTTTTCTAATCATGCTACGGATGCTCCGTATGTAGAAAATGAATGATGTGAGTGTGTTTGCTGCAGATATTGGGATTCCGGCTCCTCGAGTCGGACCCGTCTGAGGACATGCGGTACATCTGGCGGCTCTCTTCACCTGCAGGATGTGATTGAACACGGTATCATACCGAGCTTTGACGTGAAGCAAGGAGAAACTGGAGTCTACATTCAGCAGATGCCTTATCCCTGCTATGTGGATGATGTGTAAGAAACATCATAATGCATTAAATTAATTTACATTAAATTACTCTGTGCATTCATGTATCAGGTTTAGAGAAAAACAAGTGAGGGACCTCATCTCGTAAAATTTAGAAGCTATATGTTATCATGCATAAAGACCCAATTTATACTGTGAAAAAATAATATATTAAATACAGTATGTGTAAAATATATTTTATTAATATTTCCTATTACATTAAATTGTTTTTTTTTCTAACTCACTATAGTTTTGTTAACTGTATTTATTTATTTAATATTCAGTATTATTTATTTATTTAAATCTATTATTCATTTAAATTTTTATTATTTAATTATATATTTGTTTATTTATATAAATCTATTTGATTATTTATTTAAATCATATTTTTTATTATTTTACTTATACATTATAATGTATTTTTATTTGTTTGTTTTATTTTATTTATTAATAATATTTATTTGTTATGTATTATTATTTAATTATATATTTTGATTATTTATATTATGTATTTAATTATTTAAATATTTATTACAATCAATTTTGTATTATTTATTAAAATCTAGTTTTTATTATTAATTTAAATAAAAATGTATTGATTTATATATTTGAAAAATTATTGAATAACTATTATAATTATATATTTTTTTATTTGAATCTATCTAATCTATATATTTTTTAAATCTAATTAATTATTTATTTTTGTTGTAATTTTTATTAATTCTTTCAAAGGCAGCTAAGTACTAAGTTGTCATAATTCGACTGAAACAAGTGACCATTTGGTTTGCCACACATTTGATTTCAGTAGAGTTTCGCAGTTTAGCATGTTGCTAACCGAAGAATGTGATACTAAGAGTCATAAAAACACAAATGTTGTCACAAGAATGCGTAAATTATTCACTATTTTGAGCTTGTTTTAGTGCATTAAGTTGCTGTTTTTGCCTGGTATCGAGGCATCTTAGCAGATATCTTTTGGATATCGTTGACGCTGACAGGCGTAACCCACCCTCTCTCTTCTTCCCCTAGTTTCCTGTCGGATAATGAGCCGCTCCATGCCTCTGTTCATGACTCTGGCCCGGATGTACGCTTGTGATGGCCATCGTCATCAAGAGGTGTGGGTGTACGAGAAGTGAAGCGCGGCTTAAGGAGACCATGAGGATTATGGGTTTGGATAATGGGATCTTGTGGCTAAGCTGGTTCATCAGTAGTCCTGATACCTCTGCTCATCAGCGCCGCCCTACTGGTGCTCATCCTGAAGGTGTGCATTGCTCCATTCGCGTAGTAAAAATTTAACCCTAACAACAACGATTCAAGCTGGTTTTGTTTGTCGTATTGTGCTCAGATGGGGAATCTCCTGCCGTACAGTGACCCTGGCGTAGTCTACTTGTTCCTGGCCTCCTTTGCCGTTGTGACCATCATGCAGTGTTTCTTGAT
>JAQIUQ010007687.1:0-11989 GCA_030378365.1 Hybognathus amarus | reverse complement strand
TTGGGACCTGCCTCTTTAAATAAAAAGGAGATGTGTCACACCCCGCCCGCTTTCCAGGTCGCTGAGTTCACACTCGGTTCCAAATCCACCCGTTCGCCCATTTTGTAGTTTGATTAGAGATATATGATTATATACTTTAGCTTCAACAAACATTTTTATTCACACGTTAACAAAATGTCAACAATGGAAGACTTGACCATCAAACCTTACATGTTCGAGCCAGAGCTAGCGATTTGAAAAAGTTGACTACGATGCACGTTCGTGACTCTCCTGGTTCAAAGAATCTTTTTTCGAGTCAATTTGTTCGTTTTCATTCGTTGAACAAACCAAATGACTCTGGAAAAAGTTTTGTTCATTTTGATGAACATGTTCGAAGAGAAGAGTCACGAACACGCATCAGAGAACAGAGCAAGGTGACCATTTGAGCTTATAAAACTTAAACTTTATTTTTTTTAAATGAGCGATCGTTTTGCTTGATAAGACCCTTATTCATCGTCTGAAATCGTTGAAAGCCTTTTGAACAGATTGCACTGAAACTGTCTTTTGGACCTTGATCCATTTGGTTCACTTTGAAGTCCATTATATGGAGAGAAATCCTGAAATGTTTTCATCAAAAACCTTAATTTCTTTTCAAGGAGAAGAAAGACATGGACATCTTGGATGACATATAGGTGAGTAAATTTTTAGCAAAAGTTTTTTTTTTAAAGTGAACTACTCCTTTAACCAATAAACCTTATTTCTAAATTGTTATCAAGATCAGACAAATTCATTTGAATTCATGCTAATTAGCGACCCATTCGCCAAACTTTAAAATGGACACGAATTGCCAACCTGATCTCACAGGAATTCGTACGAATTTTACGAGGTGGCTAATTCGTAACAATTCATATGACCTCACTTGTACGAATTAGTACTATTTTGCCAAATCGTACATATTTTACGAATTGGCCAATTCGGATGAATTCGTACAAATGACATACCCTTACCCCGCCCTAAACCTACCCATCACGCTGGGTTTCAGACAAATACGATACGTAATTTGTATACGAGTGAGGTCATACGAATTAGCCACTTTTTAATCATTCGTCGAATTTGATACGAATTGGTCGTAATAGAGGTAGGAAATGCCATGAGATTGTGTTGGTTAGGGTACAATTCATAACATACAATCCGATATTGCATTCTCGGCGTTGTTCTACAATTTAATAAGAACCTCACGAGGAACTAAGCTAGTGTTAGTTAAGCTGCTTTCAACATTATGGCTGGTGATCTGCATTATTACACATTTGAAACATGTTAATGACATGTTTATAACATCTAATTTTTTGGAGGGCTTTCCTTTTTTTAAGTGGAATTACTTCTTGTGCCAGTTAATTTTTGTGGGCAAAAAAAGGTATATTGTCTGTGTCAACAGTGTAGTGATGTATGAAGCACAGCGCACACTGAAGTCACTTTCACACTGAGCAGCTTTCGGTGGGTTAACACTGCGAGTTCCCATGACCAACTGAACCTGATGCCGAATCTTTTTTTTATGCCGAATCTGCGAGCTAAAGCTTTTGCCCTCTTGAGAAATTCCCAATCAATTGGATTCCTGTTGAAAATAACTTTAATTCTTGTTGAGAATTCTAAATATCACCTATAAAATTTTCCCAAGCAATGGTAATGTGACCTCGCCTTTAAAATCATGTGCACTTATAAAGAGTGGGACCAAAAAGTATTTAGTCAGCCACTGATTGTGCACGTTCTACTACTTAGAATGATGAAAGAGGTCTGTAATTTTTATCGTAGGTAGGCTACACTTCAACTATGAGAGACAAAATGAGAAAAAAATCCAGGTAATCACATTGTAGGATTTTTTAAGAATTTATTTGTAAATTATGGTGGAAAATAAGTATTTGGTCACCCACAAACCAGCAAGATTTCTGGCTCTCACAGACCTGTAACTTCTTCTTTAAGAAGCTCTTCTGACCTCCACTTATTGGCACCTGTTTGAACCAGTTATCTGTATAAAATACACCTGTCCACAGCCTCAAACAGTCACACTCCAAACTCAACCATGTCCAAGACCAAAGAGCTGTTGAAGGACACCAGGAAGAAAATTGTAGACCTGCACCAGGCTGGGAAGAGTGAATCTACAATAGGCAAGCATGTGAAAAAAATCAACTGTGGGAGCAATTGTAAGAAAGGAAGACACACAATACCACTGATAATCTCCCTCAATCTGGGGCTCCACGCAAGATCTCATCCCGTGGGGTCAAAATGATCATGAGAACGGTGAGCAAAAATCCCAGAACTACACGGAGGGACCTGATGAATGACCTGCAGAGAGCTGGGACCAAAGTAACAAAGGCTACCATAAGTAACACACTACACCGAGAGGGACTCTAATCCTGCAGTGCCAGGCGTGTCCCCCTGCTTAAGCCAGTACATGTCCAGGCCCGTCTGAAGTTTGCCAGAGAGCATATGGATGATCCAGAAGAGGATTGGGAGAATATCATTTGGTCAACTAGAACTTTTTGGTAAAAACTCAACTCGTCATGTTTGGAGGAAGAAGAATGCAGAGATTGCGTCCCAATAACACCATACCTACTGTGAAGCATGGGGGAGGAAACATCATGCTTTGGGGCTGTTTTTCTGCAAAGGGGACAGGAAAACTGATCCGTGTTGAGGGAAGAATGAACGGGGCCATGTATCAGTGAGATTTTGAGCCAAAACCTCCTTCCATCAGTGAGAGCCTTGAAGATGAAAAGTGGTTGGATCTTCCAGCATGTCGAGGCAGTTGAAAGTCTGTGTTGCCCAGCGAAGCCCCGAAACATCACTGCTCTCTAGAGGAGATCTGGATGGAGGAATGGGCCAAAATACCAGCTACAGTGTGTGTAGAGCACAGTGTGTGTAGTCTGTATCTACCTGTATATAACACACCATTACTCTTTTAGAAGTCCAGTCATTAACTTCTAATAAAATATAGGTCTAACCAACTGTACTAAGTTGTTCATTTTCCCACATCTTAAAACAATAAATCATTTTATTCTTCACTCGTAAGCACAGAACAATGGCCGTAATGCCAAACAAGTAAAGCTCGAAATAATGAGGAAAGTATATTCATAAAAGTTGCATTCCATCTGGGAGTGCTTTAGCAAGACAACGCATCAACAAGGTTTCTTTCCAGCATTGAGCAAAGAAACAAAACAAAACAAGTGTTTGGGCAGCACTCCAGGGTACTTGGGAAACACCATCATAAACAGCTGCCCTTGAGAAACTCCGATGGAAAATCACACGGACCTGGAAACTTGCAGAGGACTCCCCTTTTCATGTGCCAGTTCACTGTTAAAACCATGCCCTGAAACATACTATTTTTTACAGGTACATGGTTTTAATTTTTTAAGGATCAACTGCACCCCAAAGAAGCATTTAAAATGAGGACATAATTAAATTTAATTGTGCAACAAAAGGCTATGTGACAGATTCAATTCAGATAATTTGGTGAATTAATTAGGCTGAACAACTATACATGGGAATTTGGCTCGGTAGACTCACACTGCTATGCATTTCTGACTTCATCACGACTATAACAAACGAAAATCTCTGTGCAGTCAGTTGGTGAGGTTAATAGCTAATAATACATGCAAATCTAAAACAGCTGGGTAATACAGGCAAAGTTTATGCTAAATAATTTGCTCAAAATCTATTCAATTATCCTCATAATTGTGCAATAAGCCACTCAATGTCTTATTATTGTAACCATTTTGCAGTTAAAGTAGTTTACTTTGAAAAACGTAATTTCTTCAAAACAGAAATTAAGGTTTTTGATGAAAACATTCCAGGATTTTCTCCATATAATGGACTTCAGTGGGAACCAAACAGTTCAAGGTCCAAAAGACAGTTTCAGTGCAAACTGCAAACAGTACATTTTATGAAAACTTTCATAGATCAGTTTGAGTCAGTTAACCCTTCCCTTAACTGACACAAACTGATCCGTGAAAGCTTTCACAAATCAGATTGACCAAGTTAACCACTCAGGGAAGGGTTAATGTGACCCAAACTGACCTCTGGAAGGTTTTCACAAATCAGGCTCAATCTAAAACAAGTGTTTTTGTAATCCAGCGGTGTGTGCTTATTATAAATTGTTATTAAACATTGTTAAACATGAAAAAATGCATATTTTCCACATTCCTGTCTACTGGACTTAGCGAACGGTTTACAGACAAGAGCTTTGAAACTGTGAAAAAATTCACAAATCTAGCATGTCAAGATGACACTGGGTTCAGACTTCCAAGTGACCGACTTTTGGAGTTATACCCAATTAAAAATTAAAATTCAGAAAAACTAATAATAATTTCCGACCGTAGTTTCACCGTCGTATACTCCGGTGAAACATATATAAAATGTTGACGTGACAACACTCTCCGTTCACGTGAACTCAGTTAAATTTGCATATAGCACGAAGATTTAAATTTGCATCAAAGATCTGGAGTTGGTTTTGCAGAGTCACATTTATGTGTAAATGGAACCATTTTAAAGGGCACCTATTATGCCCCTTTTTACAAGATGTAATATTGGTTCTGGGTGTCCCCAGAATGTATTTGTGAAGTTTCATCTCAAAATACCCCATAATTAATTTATTATAACCATTTGAAAAAGTAATTTTTGGGGCCTGTTTTAAGATGAGCTGTTTTGGTGTGTACGACCTTAAATGCAAATTAGCTGCATATCCCCACCCTGCCTTTGGATGAGGGCGTAACTTGATACCTAATGGCTGAGAGAGTGTTTTGGATGTCATTCAGCCATACATGTTTGAATCTGAATATTTTAATAGTCTCTGATCAGACCCAGATGACGAAGAGACTCCGGCAGAATAAACACCAATGAGAATGGACCAGTACATCTTGGTATGGTTATTTGATACATTTATGTACTTATAGAGTTGTAATCGCGTCCCCTTTGCAATTATGGATGTGCAACACACACACAGACACACACAAACACTAACGTTGGCATAATTTTTTTAAACTACATACACATTCTGTGATAAAGTTTGCTACGTATACAGCGAAATTACATTTATGCGAGGGACCTGTGGCGTCATGTTTACTTGTCATACAGGTGCTTCTGTGGCAAATGTGAGAAGATGGCTAACTTACAGAACAACATATATGCAGTTTTTAAATACAATATCTTAAAAAAATATATATATATATATATATATATATATATATATTTATAAATGTGTGGTTACACACTATACAAACAAGGTTTAAATTATATACACAGACATCCTACGACAACAACAACTTTAGACGCATTTGTTGTTGAATGTCTGACATCGACTGAAATGACTATTTGCTCAAAAATCATAAAATACACTTACTGTTACTGGAGGTGTCGGTGGATCCAACACAGTCTCATGAAGATGCGTATCTATACCACGAGTGTCATTTCTCGTGGCATTTATACACCAAAAAAGGTTTTTGCGTGTATATGGTACGCACTGAAAAACCCTGGGTTAGGTTTAGGGGAGGAGGGGAGTTCATGCATAGTATACGCCAAAAAGTGCGTATCATATGTACGCGAATATCGCATGCCATATACACGCAAAAACAGTTTTCGCGTATAAATGCCACGAGAAATGACATTCGTGACATAGATACTAACTTTCATGAGATCAGGCTGGTGGATCGCAAACAGTAGACGAGAATCCACACTTGAGGATTCACTTTTATGCCACAACAACAGGATTAACCAATGACAGAACATTTACATTTCCAAGAGACATTACTGGCTGTCATTGAAACAATGGAGGATCAGATCACAGAGGGCGGGGTCTATGCCACAACCACACTGTCAATCAAACCCCTTGCTCAAATCTACGTCACAAAGAGCTGAATCTTAGAACAGCTCGTTCTGAGACAGTGTATATGATTTATTGAGATTGTAAAAAAATCACTGGGTGGATTTTTCATCATTCTAGGGTGGTTTTGCTCACACAAAGCCAACACACATCAATGTTCAAACACCATGTAAAAGTGAATTTTCCATAATAGGTGCCCTTTAACAAATCAAGTAAAAACACATTAAGTGACCCAGGTCTAAACAGGCCCATAAACTCACAATTCTGAGGAAAAATATTTTGGGCTCTGCGATTTGGTAAATTTAGAATTGCAAGAATAAAGATATAAACAAAAAATTAAATATAGTTGCAAATGTGAGTTGTAAAAAGATATATACACTTGAAATAGTTATAATAAAAACAGTATTGTAAGATAAATTGTCGCAATTACCTTTTTTTATATGCTTTCTTCTGTTGTGAAAACAAGGTTGCATACGTATCACGTATAGTTCCTGTGCCAAGTGATATCGTTTGACATAGATATCACTTCCTTTTAGCTTCTGAATCAGCAACAGCTTTAGGGCCTCCACTGACACAGAAACAACAGCTTCTCAACACTGGTCAAAGACTCAATATGAAACAGATTGACTGATCGCCATTGGTGACAAAACATTAAAGGAATAGTTCAGAAAAAATGATTATCTTCTTTTACACATGTCGTTCTTCGAAACACAAACGAAGATATTTAGTTATGAAACCTAAGAGATTTTTGTCCCTTCCACATATCGAAACATTGTTCTTTCCTTCACCTCTCATATTGAATTACTCATGGCAGACAGTAAAAAGAAGCATGTTTACCTATGTTTGCATTGCAAAAACAAGAAAGAAAAAAAAGACTGCATGTGTTGATCCAGGTCATTGTCCTCTTGCACTTTGTTTATTGGTTGTTTGGGGTTTTCCAAAAAATTTTCATTTTTCCAAGCAACCCTCTTTTTCCATGTATAATAGTTATGATTATGACATATTTTATAGCTGCCTTTTATAACCAAAGGTTTTATCTTCTCATATCAAAACTGAATAGATTCAATGTAATTTCCATTGAGTTTTTCCAAGGGTGAACCACTGACCCCAGATTTACAATATATACAGTATACATGATTCTTCAATCAGAGGAACATTTAACCTTAACATTACACATATTTAAACATTGCTTAACTTTTTCCCACAGATGGAATTTTCCAGCAATTAAACAGTAGGGGGCGCTACTACACATCATCTGAACGAGCACAGAATCTCAGTACAGTGTTTTGCATAATCAAAACACAGGCGAAGAAGCAGCAGAAACAAGCGATAGACTTATGCTTACGCACATGTAAAATAACGCATTCATCAGCAACATTAAACAGCATATAAATCAAAACTCCCTAATGTTACCGAATGGAATGACGTCCCAGGAAGAGGTATTAGAAATGGCATAAGAAGTTCAATTCACGCAAATTCGTATGAGTAGGTACAAAGTTGCTGATTTGTACAATTTCGTACGACCTCACTCGATACGACTTTGTCTGAAACCCAGTGATGGGTTGGTTTAGGGTGGGGACAGGGGGTAGGTCATTCATACGAACTCATACGAATTGGGCAACTGGTAAAATATGTACGATTTAGGCAAAAATCGTACCGAATTCGTACGAGTAAGGTATGAATTCGTATACGATTAGCCACTTTGTAAAATACGTACAAACTGCAGTGAGATCTTCTTCACCTGTGTTCTGAAATGCGTAGTAGCGTCCCCTACCATGTCAACAGTGAAAACACGGATTGCCTAAAATTGCGGGGAAAGAGTTTAAATCATCGACAATTTTTATATAGAGACCATTTCAATTCCCAATGAATAAAATCAAGTTATCATTCTCAATCCTAAGTATCCTGTTTCACTGAGAAATATTACAATTTGGAAGTAAAATGGTTTCCGTATGCCATTTCTCATAAAAACGCAAGTTTACAAAAGAGAGATTTCCAAAATTTTGTTTATAGACAATAATAAATTAAAGGGATAGTTCACTTTGAAATTATTTTTGAAATGTTTTAGCTTACCTCAAGGGCATCCAAGATGTAGGTGTCTTTGTTTCCACAGTATTTTCAATTTTGATATTTTTTGGTCAAACCGTTCTTGTCTGTCAGGCATATAATGGAGGTCTATGGTCACCACCTCAAAGAGCATGCACAGAGAAGTCCAGATTAAACATGATTTAATGACTCGTAAATGTAAGTACACATTGATGGCCTAAGACACGAATCGAGCGGTGTGAGAAAATTAACAGTATTTTTGTTGTTTTTACCTCTTGTAACCACAGCCACGTCCAAGTGATCTGAGGGCGCGGGCACTTGGGTCACTCATTATTTACACAGAGATTTCGGAAGTGTTAACTTTCACTTTGAAGATCTAAACATATTTAGATATACATGAAATCGCAATGGGAGACGATTCCAATATATCAACTGAGACGTTGCATTTTTTCACAACCATATCAACCAGACCGAAGCGCATGCACCCTCGGATCACTTGGATGTGGCTGGGGTGACAAGAGGTAAAAACAATATAAATACTGTTTGTTTCTCACACAAACCACTCGTTTCATGTCTTAGGCCATCACATGTGTACTTACATGTACGACACATTAAATAATGTGTAATTTGGACTCTGTGCATGCTCTTTGAGGTGGTGACCATAGACCTTCATTATATGACTGAGAGACACAAACGGTTTGACCTAAAAATATCAAAATTGAAAATACTGTGGAAACAAAGACACCTACATCTTGGATGCCCTTGAAGTAAGCTAAAACATACCAAAAATGAATTTTAAAGTGAACTATCCCTTTAATATTAGCACTGAGAACCATTGTGCAAAGTGTAAACCCACATTTGTGCACAATTAGAACCTAAAAGAGAGTCCAGTAATATAACTAGGAAAGAATGCTAACATTAAATATGCTAAATAAATGAATAAATAAATAATTAAGGAATATCAGACAAAGACCATGCTGTTTAAGAGCCAACATTTTCGAAATGCGCCAGGATATTTCCACAAGTGTTTTTCATAAAACCTCTCCTTGTGGAAGCAGTGCATTTGGGGGCCTTGGTTTCACAGGTTTGGTTGGAAAGGGAGGCAATAAAAACCAAGGGTACCCCTTAAATAGCACAAGAGGAGACTGTCATATGCTTCAAATCAGTGGTTCTCAAAAAAAAAAAAAAAAAAGAAAAATGGATTGCTGTCTTTTTTGGTGGGAAACAATTTAGATTTCAGTGTTTGTTTCAAACATTTTTGGGTCGCTACTTCAATAGTAAATGTGAATTTTGACTCTGGAGCAAAACTGTCGGTTTAACTTTCCAGAAAATCAGGTGTCGATTAAGACAAGTGTATTCATGACATCATACTCGGATGTGAATGTATTTTCAAATCCGAGTTCTTGGGAAACATGAGAACATTCCGATGACAATAAATGTATTAACCACATTTGATGAAAAAAATGTACATCAGAAAACTGTCGAGAACCATCTAGATATGACATAAGTAATCCAAAGAAGGTGGCACCGACAGGGCGCCTACCTGGGCTTTAAGTGAAGGCAGATTGTAAGCTGACGAAAGCCTGTTTAGAGGGGTATGGAACAAATTACAAGGCCTGGTAATGCATGAAGATCTAGAAGATAGTCAAAGGCTCTTTGCTCTGACTGAGGATCAAACCAGTGACCTTGAGACCCGTCAAACACTGATGGAATCGAAGCAACCTGCTCCTGGCTTTGCTGGTCTCCGTGTTAACGCTTAATGCTCTCTTCTCTCCCGAACCGTGAAAGTGAATTTGAATTATTTACTTCATTCACGCTCTCTGTGAGCAATGGAAACTCTTGGATCAGTGCTAATTTTCCTATCAGTGTTAACTTCAGGCTCGCCACCAACGATGCTCCTCCCATTTGATGTTTTCGGGGGTAAGTGGCTCAACATGTCGATCCGCGGACTCTGAAGTCACATCCTCACATGAATGAAAAACAGCCTTATGTTTTTTTCCCTTCTCTTTCGCCGGGGGAAATGTACATTGATATCCTGATGCAAAGGAAAAGACTATTCATGTTGGCATATGGAAACTAAAAAAGGTGGCGCGCTGGCCAAAACTGCTTGACTTTGGAGCATTTGTACCGTAGTGTATAACAGTTCTACAAAGCTGAAAAAACAAACAACAACAACAACAAAAAAATTCTCCAAAGTGTAGGATGATCCATACTAGTGCTGATTCATGATTAATCCTCTAACATTAAATATATAAACAATTTAAGATAAATAATTCACATGAATGGCAATAAAACTTTTCTTTTTCTTTCTTTTTTTACATATTTAATTTGTTTACCTGCATGTCATGATGGGACCATTACCCGCCTTCAACAAAAATCATTAAGTCTTTTGTCTAAAAATATGTGATTATTAAAGGACAAGTTTGTTATTTTACAATTAAAGCCCTGTTTTAAGATCGTTTCTTATGAAACAGGATGGTTAGAGATTGTGTTTTAGAGAGAATTTTTAATTTTACCTCAGAATTTACCTCTACAATGGTAGCATAGGTGCACACGAACAATCCTTCATAAAACGCATGAAAACTTTCAGTTTACAAAGGCGTGAAACTCACCGAGTGGTCTGGGGTGTTCACTGGTATGCTCACACAAAAATCGCTGCAAAAGATCCTAACAGGTGTTTTATGCATTCGTTGTAAAACTGTAGACCTTTTATTCCGAATGCCTCACACCCGTACATTCTTCCGTTGAGAGCTTGAGATAATAGACACTCCAGCCCAGTTGGTGGCGAATTCATGCACCTTTGCCGATTGTGAGCGAACCACTTGTATAGTGTAGCCTACCAATACAGCGAATGCATAAGACTACAAGAAAGAATACAAACAACCCCATTTCCGTGTCTGGTGGTGGAGTAATATCGATCACATCGTGCAACCAGCAGAATCCGCAAATTCTCGGGACAGCAGCATCTGTCTAAAACAATATTAACCATTCTATTTCATCAGAAACGATCTTAAAACAGGGGCTTTAACTTGTGAAATAATCCGAACTTGTCCTTTAAGTCAATTCAACTTAAATTTTTTAAGCTTTTAAAAAGATTTTTTTAAAATGAGTTGCAATAACTTAAAAGTTAAATCAGAAATTTAACATGTTTTAGGGATTTGTTTTTGTTTTTTAAAATACTGAACTTGTCCTTTAAGTCTCAATAGCGACATAAAAAAAATTCTAACACACTGTAAAAAAATCAAAACTCAACATCAACTTAATTTTTTTAAGTTTTTAAAACATTTTTTTAAAATGAGTTGCAATAACTTAGAAAGTTAAATCAGCAATTGAACTTGATTTAGGGATTTGTTTTTGTAAGCATACCGAACCTGTCCTTTATAAGTCTCGATCAGCAACATAAAAAATTCTAACACACTGTAAAAAAATCAAAACTCAACATCAACTTATTTTTTAAAGTTTTTAAAGAGATTTTTTAAAAATGAGTTGCAATAACTTACAAAGTTAAATCAGCAATTGAACTTGATTTAGGGATTTGTTTTTGTGAAAATATCCGAACTTGTCCTTTAAGTCTCAATTAGCGACATAAACAAAATTCTAACACACTGTAAAAAAAATCAAAACTCAACATCAACTTCATTCTTTTAAGTTTTTAAAAGATTTTTTAAAAATGAGTTGCAATAACTTACAAAGTTAAATCAGCAATTGAACTTGATTTAAGGATTTGTTTTTTGTAAAATACCGAACTTGTCCTTTAAGTCTCAATGAGCGACATACAAAAATTCTAACACACTGTAGAAAAAAGAATCAAAACTCAACATCAACTTAATTTTTTGTACGTTTTTAAAAAGATTTTTTGAAACTGAGTTGCAATAACTTACAAAGTTAAATCAGAAATTGAACTTGATTTAGGGATTTGTTGTTTCTGTAAATACCGAACTTGTTCTTTAAGTCTCAATTAGCGACATAAAAAATTCTAACACACTGTAAAAAAAAAAAATCAAAACTCAACATCAACTTATTTTTTTTAAGTTTTTAAAAAGAGTTTTTTAAAATGCAGTTGCAATAACTTACAAAGTTGATGAGCAAGCAAAC
>JAQIUQ010007686.1:0-115039 GCA_030378365.1 Hybognathus amarus | reverse complement strand
TGTACTTGGTTCAGTTACATATTGTATGGCTATATGACAGAAATCTCACCAGATTAGTCTATCAAGTTTGATTAAAGGCCCAAAGTAAAAAATCAGCATTTTATGTCGAGACAATGTTGAGTATAAACTGGATGTTTCTGGTTTGACGAAGGATAATCTTGAAAGATATTGGACTGCCGTGTTTTCTTTCTTTTTTTTTTTTTGGATTAACATGCAACTTTTATATGTTCATGATCTGAATGTAATAGAATGATACTTGTAATGGCACGTCTGGCCTTACACATTTCCTTAAGGTAGCAAAAAAGAAAGCGTGGTTGGAAGTGAGTGAGTTGCTGCCCTGTGGGAACAAAAATACAGGGAAGATTGTGTTGTAGGGGGGCTTGTTTCCTTTTTCCACTCTTCTGCTTATGCTGATCCATCTGATGGAGTGGACGGTTGATTGAAAATGTAGGGATTTTTTTCCAGTCTGCCATCCTTTCACTCTTCGAGTTCTCTACAGGAGATCATTGGATAGTTATTAGAAAGTTGGGTTAGGGCCCCCTCTTTAAATTATTTTTTTTTTTTTTGGGGGGAGAGAGAGAGAGAGAGAGATGCTCCCTCCATACTATTCAGCCCATATCTCTGAGTAACTGAATGTTAAAATGTTGCTCTTTGTAGGTTTCTGATTGGGTCTTGTGTGTGTGTGTGTGTGCGTGCAAGGAACAGGTTTGACATTAACTATGAAAATACTGCATGTTTGCCATATGCCATCGCACTCTCATTAAATAAACTGCTGGCAGCTATGACAAATTTGAAGTGACTCAATGTGAATTTCAGTACATCACTTTCAGAACAGATTTCTGACATTTCCATTTCAGTCCTTCTTTCCAGTGTTAAGGATATCCACACATTTTGGCTGCAGAACAGATATAAAACCTTTTTAGAACGGCATATATTTCAATTTAGCCGTTGCTCATTGGGGGAGGGGAATTCTGAGAGTCTGCTACAGTAGTTTTTTGTCATTTTATCTAACAGGATGGGCATTTTAAAGTGAGACAAACCAACTTAGACCAAAAAAAACATGTCACTGACTTTTGTCGAAGGGATATTACAAAAGACAAAGTGAAATTGCAGACAGGAAAACAAAATGTTTTACGGAATGAAACAAATTCTCAAGAAAACAAGTTTTGTTTAAAACATTGCTAACACTTTACAATAAAATCTCCTTTGAGAACTTTATCATTAGCTAATATAAACAAACAATGACATTACATCACAGTATTTATTTTAAATGTTAATAGAATAAAATACAACTGTTCATTGGTAATGCTAGTTCACAGTGGATTAACTTATGTTAATTAGTTAATGTGAACTAAGAATGAAAAATACTTCTTAATCTTAGTTCATATTAAACCCAAGGTCCATTTACTATAATACATTATTAAAATCAAAGGTTGTATATGTTAACATTTGGTTAATGTACACCTGTGAACTGACGTGAACAAACAATAAACAGCTGTATCTTTTTTGTATTAGACTAGAAAATAAAAAAATAAAAAAATAGCTTACTCTAACAAAGGTATTGCTCATTCATGTTAATATCTGTTCGTTACGTCTCGTAATACATTAATACAAATTGTTCGTTCATGTTAATACATTAATGTTCTAAACTTTATTGTAAAGTGTTACCATTTTAATAGAAGTAGCCTACTGTTCATGTTTTAATTAAAATTGTATTTTATTTAAATGGTTTCAGGAATATTTAAAGAACATAAAGGAACGTCTACAATATATTAACTTCATTGTCATAGTAATATAAAAGATATGATTTAATTACAAATTCGAGTTTTCAGATTTCATAAACGTCTGGCCACCAGAAGGCGCTATAACCCCTTTTCCACTCAAAAGAAATTACAGTTGCTTCACACACAGCAAATTGAGATTAGATTTAATAAAATAAGCACTGTAAATTGACAATAGGTAATTAAGAACAAGTCGTGGGTCTATATATTAAAGTTTCAGTATATTTATCTTTAAAATCTACCTTTGTTAAATTTTACAGCTGTAAAATTGTAAAGACCAATGTAAATGAAGTTCAAATATGAACTGCGCGCTCCGCCCAGCACGCTCCTGTGAGCTTCAGGAGCGCGTGAATAACACCAAACCTCCAGCGCGCGACAAACAAAGCGTGCGCATTTCAAACTTTCAGTTTAAACACCTTCATTTGACAAAAGGGAAACTTTATTTTTGTATATGTCGTAGACCTACTTAACCATGAGCATATCAAAGTCCAAAATTAAGAAGCTATTTGGGAAGTCAAAGAGTTTAGGTAAGGAAACCAGGGATGCTGACAGCAGGACTCGAGGGTCAGTGGGGAACCTCACCCGAAGACGAGCGCACTGGTTTCACATGTTCGTCTATGACTTTACCGTCGAGTCCTGTAGATATCACCTCACCCCGGACTCACTGCCCACCAGCCCCAGCGAGAAGAAGAAGAAACGTTTCCCGACCTGGAGGTCCAAAACGAGAAATAAAGATAAAGAGTTTCTCTGCAGTTCCGGGGAACTGGACCATGTGTTCAACCACAGGTGAGTGATCTGGCTTTTTTCTCACAAATATCTTTCATGGGAATTTTTGAATGAGCACCATGCTGGAATCTCTCATTGCATCCACATTCACTGGTATTCGTTCACCTGGTTAGTTTTCAGCTGGTCAGACTGGGAGAGCAGCTGTAGGTTACCAACTAAACAAGCTCAACACCAGCTTTGCCAGGCTTGCAGACTAAAAATCCTTTTTTTTTAAGTGGGAAAGTGGGGAATTTCATGTTAGTAGTGATTGGCAACACTTTTAGGTAGAGTAAATTTCTTATCATTGTCTTTCAAGCAAACATGGTCAACAGATAATTTGTTGATGTAGGCCTACTTGATATAGGCCTAGACAGTGTCATGACTCATGATTGTTAGAAATGTCAAAATTAATATATGCAATTTTGATTCATGTATTCATATCTTAGTTTGTGTGAATCTCACAAAACTTCAACCGAAATTCAAGTAAAGAAGTTATAATTTGCATAAAGATAATAAAGCTTTACTGCAGAATTATTCAATGAAGCGTTTGAATCAAGACAATTAAGTGCCTCCTCTTTTATAATGCAAAAAATGTCTTATTTTCTTTGTGAAAGTGTAACAATTGTATAACAAAATATATTATATACCAGCTGTGTTATATACTATCTTTAATTTATGTTGATTTAAAAAATAATGACCGTTATGAGAATATAATAAGAATCAAATCTAAACAAAAAATGGTCCTAAATTGATGAGAAAAATTACGGTAACATGTTATAAGAGTCATGTACATAAACTACTGGGCTCTTTGTTTCCTGATAACTTATTAAAGAAAGTTTTTTTCATGGATTTTAATGTGAAAGTTTATAGTGTCCTCTAAACAATGGTAAATTAAGTTTATGAGGTTACACTATGACTAAGTGCCATTGGTCTAATTTATATGCATATTATTAGACATTAAAAATTGTGACATTGTGGACTGTGTTGTAGTATCAGGATTGTATCATGCCATAACAGTAGACAGTAGAAAATCGTAGAAAGACAACACTGCTGCAATTGGCATTGTGCTGATCAGCCTGTGTGTCACTGCATCTCAAGAGACGCTATATTTCTATACTTGCTAAAGACTAGTTACCTTCCACTGAGGCAGTATTCAAAACACTCTTTATTCACACGATTCTACCGAGGCTTTGTCCGTGTTGAACAATCAAGGGTTTGGAAACAGAAGCAAAACCTGGCAAGAATCAGCAGTGTTCATTATAGTCCCTCTGTTGATTTATTTTCATCTTGCGTAATCACATTTGATGGGAAGCTTTGTTTGATTTGATGTAGAGAGCATGTTGTTAAATAGACACATGTGGTTCTGTTTTTTCAGGCGGTGAGATTTTGCTTGACTAGTTTAGACCCTCACCTTTGGCTTACTGGGATGAGAACGGCCTTGTATTTCAGTAGCAGGCTTCTTCCTGTATAAGTTGAGTGCTTTTTTAGATTTACTGAATCACATTTGCTGTGGTTTTAGAAAGTAAAATAAATAAATCTGTTGTATAATGCTGTGATTCTGTTCTTTCCAGATTACATGGACGGAAGCAAATAACATATAATCTAAAAATAACTATTATTGTTCACAATGAACCACCATTTTTTCTGCACATTTGATTAGTATTTATGATATGCTTCTACATGTTAATGCCACTTTCCACTACACCTGGTACTGATCAATGAGTCTGTTAAAATTAATTTATGATCATTTGAATAAACAAAATAGCTTCACGCTGACTGCAGGAGTAATGGGTTCACTTGGACGGAATTTTTAAATCACCAGGCTAGACATTTTAGTTTTTGTTTTGTTTTTTCCTGTTGCACCTGCCACAGAACCAGTTTAATCCTGGGACAAAATAGAAATGAAAGTTTGTTTTGTATTTCATCTTTAATAAGCATGCTGATTTAAGTGATACATCGTCTCACTTTCATAACAGATGATGTTAGAGAGACTGAATAGCAGCCTGAATTGATTTGATTATAGATCATAATGTCTGTAATTATAGTTAAAGGTATATATTAAAGAAAGTAAAGCCATCACCGACTACAGATGAGGACTGGCAAGAATTTCCTGCTGCTGTTGGCAAGAGTCACTGCCTTCTAAACATAGAAGACTGTCAAGCTAATATTTTCAATACGTTTATAGAAACAATTATATCTACTATACCGCTGTGGCTTAATCTGAATTTATGAAGTAACACTTCTGAAATAGCTGTAGATTAATACCTAATTTGATAGATTGACAATCTAATTTGCTCAATGATTGTTAATTTAGCTCACATGAATTCAGGTGGTTGTTGTGTACACTTAGTTTCTTTTTTCGTCCTCTTTAGGTTTTAGACAGGAAAGTGCAGATTACACAATTATCAGGTTTTTGGGATTCATTTTTAAACTATAAATGAACCAAAGGCTCTGAAAAGCAGTGTGATCAGAGTAAAGATTGAGGATTACCAACACAACAGAAGCAGACTGCATACATTAAATGAAAATAATGTATACAGTTGGCAGTTTTGACAGTTTGAGGAAGTAAAGTGACTCACAGCATGTTTATTAGGTATTTTTATGGTATTAAAAAGTTAAGCTAAACTGTTTATGACCAATCTGTGTGGAAACACTGATCAGTTGGAAATGTGAAAGAGTGGCTGTGAGCGGCATGGTTAAAGTTGCCTGTGGGCAGGGCGTGTGTGTGTTGTGTGTGTGTGTGGGCAGGTGGGGGCTGAGAGAAATCCAGCTCTTCATGATGATGACTGATATTTGCTGGAAGCTTGTCATGACATAAAATGCTAACAACAAATTTCTACATACATTGTTTTTTCTGTAGCTGTTTTTTTTTCACATAGCCTACACACTGCAATTTAACGGTGGCGTATTGCATTCACTTGAAGAAAAAAAAATCTACTCTGTTTTTCTGAATTAACGAGTTAATTTTTCATGGGAAAAATTTTTTTGCTCTGTTTTTCTGAATTAACGAGTTAATTTTTCATGAGAAAAAATTTTTTTGCTCTGTTTTTCTGAATTAACGAGTTAATTTTTCATGAGAAAAATTTTTTTTGCTCTGTTTTTCTGAATTAACGAGTTAATTTTTTTTATGAGAAATTTTTGTTTTTCTGAATTAACATGACTTTAATTTTTCATTAGAAAAAAAGTTTTTGCTCTGTTTTTCTGAATTAACGACTTAATTTTTCATAAGAAAAATTTTTCATTCAGAAAAACAGAGCAAAAAAAAATTCTCATGAAAAATTAACTCGTTAATTCAGAAAAACAAAGCAAAAACTTTTTTTCTCATGAAAAATTAACTCATTAATTCAGAAAAACAGAGCAAAAAAAATTTTCTCATGAAAAATTAACTCGCTAATTCAGAAAAACAGACCATAAAAATTTTTTCTCATGAAAAATTAACTCGTTAATTCAGAAAAACAGAGCAAAAAATGTTTCTCATGAAAAATTAACTCGTTAATTCAGAAAAACAGAGTAGATTTTTTTTCCTTAAGTGAATGCAATACGCCACCGTAGCAATTAAATGTGTTTGTCACTTCATTTTTAGTGCTTAATCCTTCTGTTCACACAGTTTTTTATGGGAGTTACAACCGCATTCTACGACCAAATTAACTCTAGTAGTGACAACCACATTTACAAAAATCCTGCGCAGTGTGTACAGAACCGAACTGAGCAACTAATTGTTAATGAAGTAGTTAAGTAGTTGTATTAACTTGCATCAAAAGTTTCTCTCTTCTATATGTGTGGTGCAAGAAATCACAGGGTAAGCAGTACGAGCCTTAACTCATTCGTGTTGCCACATCTAGCTAGAAGAAAAACAAGCCCACAATAAATTGAAATAAATTCAAATGATTGCTTGATGTTAAAAATAAGAATGCCTCGCACTTGCTCACTTTAAAACCCTTATTATTTAGTGTTGCAACACTGCAAGAGCCACTCTGTGAAGGAGCTTTTCCAAGCAGAAGAAAAACACTACACCTCCGTTGATTGAGCTTTAGATAAAACTGCTGAACATTGAAATCAATTTCCTTAAAGGAGAACTCCGGCACAAAATTAACCTTTGGTCTAATTAAACATTGGTACTTAGTCGAGACATTTTCTGATATTTGTTTTCATGATAATCAAATGTTAAGAGTTGTTCTCTAAAACTGTTTAGTGTATAACGCTAGTATATGGGGGCATATAATAAGTAAAAAGAAATCGCTAGTTAATACCACTAACATGGCTCAAAATAGCCCCACACTAATGCAGTAACATAATGAGGGTCTATACATGCAAACCAAAGCATTGAGAACTTTGTAAGTGTACAGACAGTTTAATAAGAAGATACTTTATAAAGACAGTTCACTTCGTGTATACAGACAGGAGCCATCTTTGGAAAACAGTCTAACAGATAAACAAACAGATAAAACTCTTTACATTCGATTATCATGAAAACAAATCTCAGAGAACCGTTGACAAGGTACCAATGTTTTATTAGACCAAAGGTTCATTTTGTGCCGGAGTTCTCATTTAAGTGGCAGTGCATATTTTTGAAAACGATTTTGGCCAGAAAAAAATATATATTTGGTGATTTGGCTGGTCAAGTTTAAATGTCCTTACAAGTATGTTTTTGGCATTTTTGACTAGTGAGTCTAAAAACATTAGACCCTCACAGTCACAAACCTGTGTGTTTCAAGTGAAAAGTCTTCATGGATTGGATCACATCAGAAAGTAATTGTTACCATTGCCAGATTTGTTCTAAAACTGGCATATTAAAAAGCTCTGGACGAGCAGTGACTCACTGTGGTTGGCAAACATCTGGATTTGCAACACTGTATGCTTTTGTAAAGCAGAAATAGAAGGATTTGTTCCATTCAGAACAGTCATAGAGATGAGTTTTTAGCATGCTTTTTTTAGCATTTTTTTAAGTTTGTTTTTCTTTTATTCGTCTTATTCATATTTCTTTTTCCTTTAAAACCCTTCCATTGTTTTACAGCTTCAGTGTTTTTATGATACAACCGTTTTGCTTGAGTTCAGTATAGACACATTTCAGTGTTTCTTTACAGATTTGGCACGATAAACAACTTAAGGATCTGCTTTGAATTTTCTGCTGCCAAGGCAACACACACACATAGACACACATAAATAAACAGCACATTATAGTCCTGACTACAATTTTGATTTTTGCTTTAGATTTTAGATTTTTTTAAATGCAACCGGAAAATCACATTGTCTGTCTCTCAAAATGCACTGGTAACACTTTACAATAAGTTAACATTGTTAACATTTAATAAAGTATTAGGTCAAAGTAACCAAGAAAAACGTTTTTATTTACCTTTACTGATTTTTTAAAATTCACACTTGATAAAAATTCCCGAGCTAAGGTTACGTTATACAATTCAAATGATAATACTGTATTAGTATATAAGCTAGATTAATGTCATGTTAGCCATTGTATTTACCAATGCTAATGTACAGTGTTACCATTTTATTTGATTTATTTAAAGGAAAATTGCATACGCACAGAAGGTAATGTGACCATTGTTCATTTCTTTCTATGCCACTGACAATGTCATGTAACGGTTAATATTGTCACCAGACCATCAGTTCTTCAACAGTTGTAATAACCTAAAGTGCTGGAGGGTGGGTGCACTCTCTATCTTGACTTTCACCCCTCTTTTTGTGTGAAAAGCTCTTTGTCTTGGGCAGCTCTGCATGTTCCTATAGGCACATAAACTCATGCTGAAGGAATGTGCAAAGAGTGGTTGTGAAATATCCCAGTGAGCGAGATAAAACAGGAGCTGATCACTCCTTCCCATTGTAGTTTATATCATTCAATGCTTTTTGTATTTTTAACACATGTCTCCCGAGCTTCCTAATGAAACCAGTGAAACCCGTTTTGCTCTGAAGTTTTTTATTTATTTGAGTACAGTTTGTTATTGTGTTACATGTGACTTTCGAGGGACATTATTAAAAATATGATTAATCAGCACCTGCTTTGTAATAATAATAAAGGCAGACTTAAACTGGAAGTTATTATCTCCAACCTTAAAGGACCTTGCTGTTTGCAAACTTTTTATACACATGAGAAAAAAAAAGCTTTCATTCATTTGTAATGATGCAAATTTGTATTGTCTGGCAAATCATTGACCTTAAAGTTAGGAAGTTTACAATTTTAATATTGCTTTGTCAGGGCTGCGATGATATTGAGGAAAAATAACTCGTTAAATAAGGCGATATTCTATATTTGATATAGGGATGCACGATATATCGGCCACAATATCGGTATCGGCCGATAAATGATCATTTTTAATGTTATCGTTATCGGCCTATCAAGAACATTTAGCCAATATCTAAAAGCCGATAAATAATGTATTATTTCCTTCAGCTGAGGCACTTTAGATTATTTCTATTTCAAACTATTTCAAATTGCTTAAAATACGATTGAAATCACTTTAAAACAGGAAAATCCAGATAAAGTGCAAAATGTGCGCAAGTTGTCATATCGGCTACATTAAAATAAGAACATCATAGTGTTTGTATCTTGTCTTTTAATGAGGAGACTTTTTTTATAATCAGGCTCTTAAAAATTGGCTAAAAATTTGGATTTAGATTTATCGGCCAATATATCGGTTATCGGCTTTCAAATATAAAGAATTATCGGTTATCGGTATCAGCCAAAATTGTCATATTGGTGCATCCCTAATTTGATATGCTAATGCTTTAGGTGTGTAAAATAAATGTAAATTATATTTAAAAACTGAAAAGGATATAACCAACAATTTTTCACATTATTTTTGTGAGAAGAAAGCATCCCTACAACTTCAGAAAGTGAACAACAGTGTCAAAGTGTCATTTTAAGATTAGTGTAAACCAGGGGGTTTATGGTTTCAAGTAGGCCCACATCAGTTTTATTTAACAACATTAATTGAATTAATCAAATGTACAAATAAAACACTGCTACTTCTTCCCTGTATGTATTAAATATGTACTCATTAAATCTACAAAAGTTATTCAGTCAAGAGCAGTGAGTGAGTTTCTCTGTCTTTTGTTGTTTGATTAATATTAAACACACAGACGGAGGCAGGTTTATTAGGCTGCTGTCCCTTTAAGAGCTGCATGGATCCAATAAATTGTTACATGCTTTCTTTCTTCAACTGTTGACTCCACTTAACTTACATAACTGACTGCATTTACATGAATACTCACCAAGACAGGTATTTTGACATCATTTTGAGTGTATTTGGCAAAATAAGCTGCAGGAGAGAACTGAAATTGGAAACACACGCTTTTCAAAGGCGGCTTTCTATGTGTGTGAGTACTTCGCTTATCGCGCCTAATAACAAAGCATGTCACATGTATGTACTGCAACATTCATGTGTCCAGTCTATCTCTGCTATCTGCGAACCTAAAACTTGGACTTTTTACCATCTTTTGCAGTGTTAAAGCCATGCAGTCAATCATGCAAGCCATTGCTATATGCATATGTGTGATGTTTTCGATAATTTTGATATGTCGTGCAGCCCTATTACTTTTTTTTAACTTGCAATTTATGCTTTTGCCAGTGCAAGGTGATTTATAGCCTACCTCTTTTTGTTGCAGTTGGCTGCCAATTGATAAAACTGTGATAACCTTCTACTGATATTTTAATCTTGTTATTTCTCCCTTCTCATGCATATGTTTGTCTTATCTACATGGTTTCTGAAATCCACACTTGCACAGGCTGACGCATAACTCAGGCTCTCGTAATTCAAGATCTGTTTAAGTGAGAGTGAGAGATGTTTCAACCGGCCCAGACACATCTAACAGAAATCTGATTAAATAAAGGCTCTATAGGCTTGAATTATGTTCGAGCTCTTGGGGGGTCCACCATAAATAGTTGAAATGCAAACAGTGTAAAATCAAATTAAGATTGTGTCCACATTTATAGTATCTTATCATGTAAAAGTTGTTATCAATGTAGTGATGATTCTCTGGCAGCTTCTCTTGTATCTAATCATGCATAGTTAATTGCTTAAAGATGCCTTTTAGTATATATATGCACTTATTCAGAACAAAGGTAAGGAGATAATTTATATACATCTACAGTAATGAATAAACAGATTTGTTATAAGAATCCACTCAGTCCCACTCTGTTAACACCTCACAAACTGTATTTTGTATTTACTACTGATGAATCACTAATGACAAGGTGGAGAAAGAAAAATATTAGGTTATGTCAGGTGAAGTTTCATTATATTCTTTATTCATTTGAATAAGAAGGGTAAAACATTGCTGTAGTTATGCAGCTGTTTGCCAGTAACTTACTGTAGTTTGTTCAAAGTTAAATGAACATTAAACATAACAAGTCTTTGTCATTACAGAAAAAAACTAAAAAAATAACAATATAATGCAAAGCAATATTCTGGGAGCCAGAAATCTTCAACAACCTTTTTGTGTTTTTTTTTTTTTTTTTATTCAGATTTTGGTTCCCGGAATGCTTTGCATGAGGCTGTTATTTTAGTTTTATTCCGTAAAACTAAAAACTTGATAATGTTTAATGTTCATTTAACTTTGAACAAACTGTTGCCAGTAAATAACAACAATTTAAATCTACAGTAAGTTACTGGCAAGAAGCTGCCAGTAATACTGTAATTTCTACAGATTTTTTTTACAGTGTACCCTGCAAATTTAAATTAGTCAAAGAGGTCCTAAAGTTGATCATGCAGTGTCTTTCAAGGGTGGAAAGACATTTAGTCATGGTTCACAATTTCTTCTGTTCATGACAACTCTATGGGCTATAAACCAACAAAAATATGTATTTGGAATGATAACATATATTATTTTGGAGATAATTTTTTTCCCAAAACACAATAAATAGTCATTTATTTACTGTAAGAGGAGATATCTTCATACTCAGATTCAATATACTGCATTCTGCACAGTTTGCATCAAATACGTTTTAGTTGATATCAAACCCACATCCTGAGGGGGAACTCGTGACATCCATTACTTCATGAATTTAAAACCAAAAACTGAAACATTCTAAAAGACACATAATCCCAGGGAGATGAAGGTTGACACAGGGAGACATGTGTTTACAGGAAAGACACTTAAAGGAATTATCTGGGAAGGCTTAGGAACTCAACCATGCATACATTTGACATACTCACATACCTGTAGATGGGTCAGAGTGCTGACTGTTTTGCACTGCGTGTTTGTGAGCGGATTAGTAACAGAATGACGTTCTTGGACATAAAATAGAAGAGGTGAACATGGGCTCAGAATGTTACACAAACAGGGGAACCTGTCCTGCTGTATCAGAAAAAGTACCATTGTACTACCATGTTGATCATGTACCTTGGAGTGCCACATAAATAAATCAGTAAGACTCAAACCTTTAGTGTTCTCGGTAGTACTGTATTACTATAACCATTATTATAACAATTCACCTTTAAACTCAAATATTATCTCTTTTCTATCTCTCCTAATGAGATACCTATGCACATAAAGGCTATTCAAGTAGTGTCATAAACACAAATTACCAAAACGGAAACATGCACATTAATGAATATATAAAAAGTATTAAATAACAGGTAATAATTATGGCCAGCGTGTTTGAGAAAAACATTTATTTCATAATCTGATTTACCCCCACTTTCAATTCTTTTACTTCAATGAAAGGTTAGATTTTTGAAAATTTTATGAATGAAAGATCAGAAAGAATAAACAGTGCAGATGTATTTTTTTATAGCCATTTTTGATCATATTTACCATTAATTCTGAGTCTGACCACAACTGTTTCTGTCATTTTCATAATTTGTAAAGGGGAGTGGGAGTTTTATTTACCAAACCTATTTGCTCCATTTAAAATATTATCTTTTGGACAATAGTCGTTTAAAAATGATTGATTTGACGTTTTCAAAATAAGTTGTGAAACCGACCAGGCCACATTGTTACAATACCGTGACCATATTCAGGTGAACCTTTTAGTGTTTGTGGGTGTGAGTTTAAAATGAAAATCGTCGTGAAAGGTTATGGGAGTTTAAAGTCATTTCGGTTCAATGACAGCTCAAGATAAAGACAAAAAGGGTGAGACCTTTTGTTTTTTTAAATAAGCCATTACTGTGCTTTAGAGATAATATTAATAATAAAAGCCCTAGTGGCAGCTCAACATCTTATATTTTCAATGTATTGATTCAGAGCAGAGGTGTAAAGCGATTCTCAACTGGTTTGGCCATGGGCCCCACATTTTTCCATGTCATGAAGCTGCAACCCAAATTTTTAGGAATTTGAATCAGGCAAATTTATTTCTCAAAAATGATTGACACACACAAGTACCTTTCCACTTTACTTAACATACATAAACTTTAAAAATGTCACTTACACTGATGAACAGTAAGGTAAAGCTTATAGCAGTCCAAAACTATTTTTTGTTATGTTGATATGAGACACAATCTTAAAAAAATTATATATATAAACAACACAAAGTGAAAATAAAGTGGTATGGAAACTAGTTACCAATTTCCATGACAACTACACAACATAAATTCAAAACATACTGAAGATGAATAGAATGGACATCATACCTGCATGCAATTCCTTTCCTGCTCATTCCCAACACATGACATACCAGTTACATCATTTATTGGTACTTTTCTGTAATTTCATTGAACATGCTCGTAAATTATTTTCTCTTCATACATTGACTTTACATTGAATCATTTAGATGCTTTTAATCCAAAGAGGCTTCCAATTTCAAATGAGGAGAGCAAAAGAAGCAATTAAACTAACACGACAACAATCATATGCAAGTGCTGTGACCCTTCCAGTTTAGACTAACAGTATACATAATGTTTTTACAAAAAATATGAAGAGCACACTATAATGCCTGACAGATGAATCAAAAACTTTCACGCATGTCTTTCAAAATAAAAGTATGACACTAGAAAAAAAATAGAATTACGTTTTTGTTGAGGTTGATGTTGTTTCTTTACACTCCACGACCCATTTAGACTTAAGTACTTTATTCGTACTGGATGTAGGCTCAAAGATGCACTAGACAGTGAAAAACAAGAAAGAGTTTATTTGAGAGGAGAGCAATCCTGTGTTTATTTTTGAAAACCTAAATATTGCAATAAATCAATGTCGACACAAGACTCTTAAGCGTCTATAAACACTCAAGTTTCAGTTAAGCTCAAGTGCTCAAAAAGGGCACTAGTAAACCAATATCTTTCAAAAATGTCTGATGGATAGATAAAATAATGTTAAGTAAAATAACTAGTCAAAGTCTACTTGCAGCCATGTCCTCATCTTATATATAATGCACCTGCGATTCAGCAACTACCTGCTAATGCACTCGCATTCAATTTGTGTAGCCTTGTTGACAAGTTTGGGCAAGTAAGATCAAAATATACAAGATAATACCTTAAATGCCCTGTTGATGGCAATCTCACTTGTTTTGTAGCAGAAATAAACTTCTGCAGAAAAAGTTTTTCAAATTTAGTGGCAGCAAAAAGTAACAAAACAAATAAACAAGGAAGATGAACATCTACAAAACTTACATAAGGACTGGTGAGCTATTACTAATCTAAAATACAGCTAGCTTGTCTATGCTTTCCGTCTTCACTAATGTAACTAAGCAAACAAAAACTCACCATCATGTACAAAAGAAAAGAAACAAAACCACCAACAACAGTTTTCCTGTTGTTTTATTTTTACATTTTTATTAGGCCTATTTATTATTATGATCATGTGGCCTGTTGTCTTTGCTTGCATGATTTCACACATCCTGTATCCTGAATTTTCATGAATGTTCTGGAGACAGTCTGTAATGTATGCAAACTGTTTTTATGTAATGAAGGGGTGTGGCTCTCCCAACACTGTGTGCAACAGCTTAACGTGTGTAATTTGTCACATTACCACTGTACCATGAAGCCAAGCGATGCATCAGATAATTCTCTGGTCACATTAACTGTACCTGATTACATTTAACTATCCTCGTAATGATCTTATTTATATATATATATATATATATATATATATATATATATATATATATATATATATATATATATATATATGTGTATATATATATATATATATATATATATATATATATATACATTTTAAGGAATAATTAATTACCCCCACAATTCACCCCCACTTTCAATTCTTTTACTTCAATAAAAGGTTCGATTTTTGCTAATTTTATGAATGAAAGATCAGAAAGATAAACAGTGCAGATGTATTTTTTACAGCCATTTTTGATCATATTTATCAGGGGTGCCATTAATTCTGAGTCTGACCACAACTGTTTTCTGTCATTTTCATAATTTGTAAAGGGGAGTGGGAGTTTTCATTTACCAAACCCATTTGCTCCATTTAAAATATTATCTTTTGGACAACTTGTCTATGCTTTCCCTCTTCACTAATGTAACTAAACAAACAAAACTCACCATCCTGTACAAAAGAAAGATAACTCCATCCTGAATTTTCATGAATGTTCTGGAGACAGTCTGTAATGTATGCAAACTGTTTTTATGTAATGAAGGGGTGTGGCTCTCCCAACACTGTGTGCAACAGCTTATCGTGTGTAATTTGTCACATTACCCCTGTACCATGAAGCCAAGTGCTGCATCAAATAATCCTCTGGTCACATTAACTGTACCTGATTACATTTAACTATCCTCATAATGATCTTATATATATATATATATATATATATATATATATATATATATATATATATATATATATATATATATATATATATATATATATAATTTTCATGAATGTTCTGGAGACAGTCTGTAATGTATGCAAACTGTTTTTATGTAATGAAGGGGTGTGGATATATATATATATATATATATATATATATATATATACATACATTTTAAGGATTAATTAATTCCCCCAAATATGATTTTTTTATGCCTTTATGTCATTATGAGCCTGTATAATTGTCTTTCTTTTCTGTAACACAAATAAGTGAAGAAAAAATATAATACTGAGATTGTTCATATAATATTCACATAATATATGTAAATGGGGATCTGGACCTTTGCAAAAAATAAATGTTATTGAACATCTGACACTACCCACTCTGTTGAGAGTGACAGTTAGATGAAAATATGTGCTGCGCGCTTTCCTCTTTAAAAAAAAAAAACTGAGAAAGCAAGCATTTTTTAATAAACCATGAGAAAACCATCTAATCATAGCAACGTGGATATGTTTGCTCTGCAATTCGGCACTTTAGTAAAGTCACGTCATGTTTATTTATATAGCATTTTTTTAAAGATTGCTTAAATCAAGCAGCTTTACCGTATTAAACATAAAAACAGTGTCAGTCAGTGTCTCAGTTTCTTTAGTAACTTAATTTTCTACTATAAAGCAGCTCTCCAGTGTGTTCATGTTTTCACTCGCGAATGTCTGAGGTCCGACAGTTTTAGCCGAGGAAATTAACCAGAAAATATTTCAAAGTGAAAGAAGGCGGAGCCTCCACACACGCGCGTACCTATTACATAATCGCCACAGCCCAATGATAGTACAAAGGTGTTTACCAGCCGGAGCAAACTTTTTCAAACTCCAAACAAAGTTCGTTTTGGCCTGATTTTGTTTGGAATTGCATCATATCATTTCGTTTTCGATTTCGACTTAAAGTATATCGGGGCCTAAATGTGGACAGAACTGTAATTTCTGGGTGAACTATCACTCTAAATACTGTGTTCGGCCTCATTCTGGTTTTTTAACAATATGAAGTATTGAAGAATATTGCTTTATATGTAAGGATAAAAAAGAGCTGGCATTTGTTTATCTAGTCATTTCAGACACAACCATAACAGAATACAGAACAAAAGGCACACTCTCTCAGATGAATGTAAACATGAACATAAAATGTGGACCTTGTACACAAAAGCATTGGGTTTCATTACACACACACAATCCTTTTCTATGTCTATGTGGGGCGGTCAGAATGTTTGTGGATTTGGGTCAGAATGTCAGTGTTATGTAATGTAACAGGTGCGGCCCAGTGCTCCTTACGGGGCACCGTAAGAGTAACCTCTTCTGTGGATCTTTGTCCTTGCACAAAGCTCTCACAAATATTTGCTTGCTTAAAGTACCTAACCCTCCCAAATGCATTGTCCTAAGTAATGAAACCATAAAGATCTTTGATTATAAATTTAGAATCCAAGTTTGAGTCCTTTTAGCTGAATCCTTTCCTCCAAAATCCATAAATAACACTCGGTGATCAGAACTGCTTTCACATCTTTTGATAGTAATTCTTTCAATTCTTTGTTCTCGTCTGTATCCACAAGTTTCCTACGCCCCATGAGGCCTTGCGTCAAAAGTGGGCGCGTCTTACGGTTCGTAGTAAACAAAGCGCAGATTGAACGACACTCGTTCATTCAACAGTTGACAGTCATTCAAGTTATAGCGATCCAAACTAGCTAACGATGTGGGAACACAACCTCAACGAAATTAAAAAGGGTGAAATAACAGTACCTTTACCCTCTGCAGTAGTTGATTGGGAGTATTATAATAACATTATTAATAATCAATACTCATCAAGGCATGGTGACAGACAGTTGTGTGAGCTAACAAACAATTAAAATAAAAAATACACACTTAGTCATTGTGCTTTGGAGTTTATTCAAAATTATAAATGAATATGCCACTTGAATACATTAACTGGCACATTTGGTATTCCTACCTCTATCTACGACCAATTCATACGAATTCGATACGAGTGATTAAAAAGTGGCTTATTGTACGACCTACTACTCGTACAAATTTGTAAGATTTGTCTAAACCCACGTGACGGTTAAGTTTAGGGGCGGGGTTAGGGGTAGGTCATTCGTACGAATTCATACGAATTGGCCAATTCGTAAAATATGTACGATTTAGCAAAATCGTACTAATTTGTACGAGTGAGGTCATATGAATTGTTACGATTAGCCACCTTCGTAAAATTTGTACGAATTCCCGTGAGAATCGGGTTGGGTATTCTGTCAACTCAGGCTTTGATCCTGATTTTAGGTGTAACATCAGTAGAGAACATCCAATCATATGCTGATAGAGTTTATATAATACACTAATGAACACAGTAAGCTAAACTAATGTACACAGGAAGATTCGTCGTCTTTTGGGAGGTGATGGAAACTTCAGTCGTTGGCAGGATCACTCTGATTTCGTTTTCTGCTTATGTTCAAAACAATCACGTTTAAGCCACTGAATAATAGTTTAGTCCGGTTATACGTACAACCGCGAACAGCACATGTTGTCCTTGAGCTCCAGTAACGACATCTCTCATACAGATTTGCTTCTTTACATAGCAAAATAATTCTCTAAAAACAGCTAGCCTCTTTGCTAACTAACACACAAAATACCATTGGAAAGCTACTTCCGCCGCCGTTCCGGAAGTTTCACCCACTTTATTTTTTACAGGAGCGCCCCCCTGGAAACTTGTGGATATTATTGATAATCTTCCAAAACATATCGGTTACCTAACATAACCTCAGTTCTCTCTAGAAGAGGGAACGAGTATTGCGTAAGTTAGCTTACGCTATGGGAAAGATTTCATCTTTTCGAGATATTGAAGCCAAAAAATATCCTTAATTTTTGTATTCATTGTCAATGCAGTGTAGCAGCTAGCAGACCTAGAGCAGGCTGTCTAGCGTGACTCATTGGCTGCCCTGCGGCGACTGCAGCAGCCTACCATTGAGCCCGGCGTGCCGTCATGTCTAATGAAGGGCGCTCGCACTCTCATCATGTCTTAGCCCGCCAGAATGGGTGTGGCTTTCCGTATATAAGCAGGGCTCAGAGGCTGTCTCTTTGGTTTTCATCGAGTGAAGCGCAAGTTCGCGCAATACTCGTTCCCTCTTAGGTAACCGATACGTTCTCTTGCGAGAGATTCTTTATTGTGTAAGTTAGCTACAGGAACCCTTTATCACGACGTGCGCACCATCCCAGATAAGTGGGGAATAAGGCGCAAGTACATAAGCACTCATAGGGAATACAGAGCAGAAAGCATATAACCCACCCAATATAGTGCAGCCCAACCAGGAGAGCTAATTTACGTGAGAGTAGCCTGCACACGAGCAGATCTGGACAGAACTTACATCCCACTAATCGAAACGAAAAGCTGCTCCGAGCTTTGTTTAAATGAACCAAACCCATTTTTAATAGTTTATTGTGTTGTATGTGGGTGTGAGACTGGCAAGCAGTGCTTGAACATTAGCATAATTCTACAGAATGTGCATCAGATGGCTGTCATTCACAGAGCTCTGCCACTCCTGTATTTATTTTTTTTTTTTTTTTTACAAATTGGCGAATGATCTCATCTACAATTTATGACAGAGACAAGACACGTGATGTGCTGTCATGTGATCAAGTGGATGTGTGTTAGAATGATCACTCATGTTCAGATCATGTTTTTTTACATATACATAATCAGATTTTGCATGACAGGTAAACACATCATATTATTATTCACATCTGTGTGAGTCACAAGTTACATTGCAATTGCAAATCCAGAATCTGTGTTAGTGGGTCATAAATAGGCTTGGTCGACAAAAAAAAAAACCTCAGACATTTGCCAGTAATGTGTGTCATGTAAACAACGAAGGACTTCAAAATGCACTGAAAGGAATATTCATGGATATCTGTATGATACAAAATCTTAAACTGGATCTGAGCTTATTCAGATTACATGAAAACCCACAGGCTTGTCAGGTTTTTGCGTTAGCATCCATAGCAATGAGATCATGGCTTCTCTTACTGACACACATGCTAGATCATGTATTTGCCTGAGGGCTCAAACAGTCAGAGAGGAAACTTTTACCCTTTTTAACCCATAGCTAAACACATGGGTGTCATTCACAATATGAAGCATACACTCACCGGCCACTTTATTAGGTACACCTGTCCAACTGCTCGTTAACACTTAATTTCTAAGCAGCCAATCACATGGCGGCAACTCAGTGCATTTAGGCATGTAGACATGGTCAAGACAATCTCCTGCAGTTCAAACCGAGCATCAGTATGGGGAAGAAAGGTGATTTGAGTGACTTTGAACGTGGCATGATTGTTGGTGCCAGAAGGGCTGGTCTGAGTATTTCAGAAACTGCTAATCTACTGGGATTTTCACGCACAACCATCTCTGAGGGTTTACAGAGAATGGTCCGAAAAAGAAAAAAACATCCAGTGAGCGGCAGTTCTGTGGGCGGAAATGCCTTGTTGATGCCAGAGGTCAGAGGAGAATGGCCAGACTGGTTCGAGCTGGATAGAAGGGCAACAGTGACTCAAATAACCACCCGTTACAACCAAGGTGGGCAGAAGAGCATCTCTGAACGCACAGTACGTCTGAACTTTGAGGCAGATGGGCTACAGCAGCAGAAGACCACACCGGGTGCCACTCCTTTCAGCTAAGAACAGGAAACTGAGGCTACAATTTGCACAAGCTCATCGAAATTGGACAATAGAAGATTGGAAAAACGCTGCCTGGTCTGATTAGTCTCGATTTCTGCTGCGATATTCGGATGGTAGGGTCAGAATTTGGCGTCTACAACATGAAAGCATGGATCCATCCTGCCTTGTATCAACGGTTCAGGCTGGTGGTGGTGGGTGTCATGGTGTGGGGAATATTTTCTTGGCACTCTTTGGGCCCCTTGGTACCAATTGAGCATTGTTGCAACGCCACAGCCTACCTGAGTATTGTTGCTGACCATGTCCATCCCTTTATGACCACAATGTACCCAACTTCTGATGGCTACTTTCAGCAGGATAATGCGCCATGTCCTAAAGCTGGAATCATCTCAGACTGGTTTCTTGAACATGACAATGAGTTCGCTGTACTCAAATGGCCTCCACAGTCACCAGATCTCAATCCAGAATAGAGCATCTTTGGGATGTGGTGGAACGGGAGATTCGCATCATGGATGTGCAGCCGACAAATCTGCGGCAACTGTGTGATGCCATCATGTCAATATGGACTAAACTCTCCGAGGAATGCTTCCAGCACCTTGTTGAATCTATGCCACGAAGAATTGAGGCAGTTCTGAAGGCAAAAGGGGTCCAACCTGTTACTAGCATGGGGTACCTAATAAAGTGGCCGGTGAGTGTATATTCCTGGAAAGTCTAGAACCAACATAGATTGTCAGTTCAAAATTTAGTAGGATGAAGCAGGGCTGTTGGTTCTGATTAAGAAACCAGAATGCCATAAGCCATTTAATCGCATTCAACACCCTGTTGAATTAATGTGAACTCTTTCAATGTGATAAGTCGAGACGTGAACACTGGATTGTGGACAGAACCGCCAATTCAGACACCCTGCTTGCTGAAGATCTGTGAGACTTTCGTTTACTGAAAATAAACCTGTCAAAGAAAATGTTTGTCTTTTCCCCTTAATGATGTTCAGGTATTCTTCCAGCTGTAAAGTTGAGATTTACTCAGATACGATGTTCTCTAGAAAAAGTTTGGAAGTATGCGGATTCATTTCTGCACCTTCCTCATATTTCTAACAGTCAAAAATAAATTTAAGAATATGTTTGCGTTATGGGGCACTGAAAGTTGTGTCTCAGAACTATGAGAACATTATTAAGGAAGTCACAGTTCTCACATAATAAAAAGATCTTTCTGAAGATAAAAAGCATTAAATGGGGCAATGTCTTGTAAAAGGCATAAAAATAACTAATATTTTGCAAAAACTGAATAGAGACCGTCGAACTGTCAAAGGATTTCTTAGTGGTTTAGACCACAGAAGAGCTCGGTCAGATAAAGGCTTAATAAAGGAAGTTTCTGTCAAACATATTAATTGTATTAAAAGACACTGTTGAACAGCAAATAGGCATGATGCTGCTGGTATCTCTGGAGTCCGAAGAACTTCTCCAGGCTGAAAGATGTGCATAAAGTTGCATTTCATCACAAAGAGAAACATTTGCATTGGGTTTGGAAATACATGAAGACTCATTTGAAATAGTTGTATTCATTGATGAATGTTGTGCTGCGATGGATGGTCTTGATGGATGGATTTCGGGGTGGTTGGTGAACGGCCACACACCCTGTTCCAACATGACTGCGATGTCAGCAAAGAGCTTGCTGGTGATTATTTGGACTGGATATTAAGAATTGAGATGGACGGTCTCTTTAAGGTCTCTGAGAGTGACAAAATGACTTCTGCAAGATATGCAGAGTAAATAACTAACCATTTTATGCTATTACAGGATTGTGGCTCACTCACAAATCTTTTGACAGATAATCTCCAAGTTTTCACACAAGTTTTTGTCATGCCTTTTCATGCTTTTCATCTTCAGAAAGATATTTCTTTCATTTCCTAAGAACATGTGACTTGCTTAATAATGTGGAACAACCTCTTTAAGTAGGTTTCCCATTAAGAAGAATTATTTTATGTATGTTGAAACATTACTTTGCGACCAATATAGTATAAATGTGTGAATGTAAGCCGGACATTTGCCTATTCGCCATGTTGTCATTATCATGTGTGTTGTTGCGTTTGCTTCACTGCCATTCACAAATCCTCCCCCGTGGCCTCAGGGGATAGTACATTTTTAATCATATGCACACTTCAGTATTCTCGACAGAAGTAATAGGTAATTCAGGTACATTTTGGCTACTCTGTTATAAGTAGTGCTCGGACATCTTTTGTCATATGCTGTTTTTCACCTACTCTATTGGCCAGTATTTAATTTTGGATGCAGCCTAAGTGAAGGAAAAGTCAATAGCATACTTGTGGAACTAAGCCAAAATAATCTTAGACTGCTCCCTGGTGGTTATATTGCAAAATGGTTCAATTACACAATCGTTAACTTGCAACAATATACCTAGAAAATATTTTCTCACTTAAGAGCAAATTTAGAGTTTTGAAGCCAATGTGACTGGTTTTATTTAAAAACTGTCTCTACATTGAATGAAGGGATCTTTTCAAAGGACCGTTTTTGTGGTGTCAAACTTTATTCCAGGAGGTAGCCCTTTTGACATCTAGATGACAGTTAATTCCTATTACCATGAATTATTCATATTGCACTTTAATGCTAAAAGATTTGTTGTTGCTGTGTCACTCACAACTCATATTATAGTGAGCAGGACAAAATCAACAAAGCTGTTGCAGCTTATTCCTGAACCTGAGACCATGACACCACATCCTTCCAAGAAATATATGCAATACACTGAATTAGTTTTAATAGATTATATGCTTTGGTTTCTTTTGTTTGTTTGTTTAAATGTGCTAACATAAACACTCTGACATTTTAAACTTGGGCCACATAATCTTAAAAGTAAAAAAAAAAAATATTTCTTATTATATAATATATTTCACTATAATTGTGATTCACATTATTAATTAATTAATTGTATTGAAAAGTCATTTTATCTGTCAAGATATTACAGAAAAACCAAATACAATGTTATAGAGCCCCCTGACAGTTGTTTGCACCTGATACTTTACATCTCCATTGCAAACTATGGCATCTGGGAGTCATTTTATACTAAAATAACAATTTGGTTCTCTGTTTCCACAGGAGTTTTGATCAGGTGAGCATCCAAAACAGCAGACTATGTGATGACTGACACCTGCCCCACCCCTGTCCGCTCTCGGGCTAATTCCTTGCATAAGCCTGGATCTCATCTCCCTTTCAGATCCATCTTCTCCCACTCGCAAACACAGGAAGGTAGGTAGATCATGGTAGCTCTATCTGTCTCTGTCTGTAAAACTGTGGACATTATATGGACATTACATGAGGTGGTGTGTGGAGAATTAAAATTCTCTTTATACTTTGTCCCGTTAACCCTCTTGGGGTTATTCGTTTAACAGTCACACTCAGGACGGAAGGGCGGGATTCATATTTAAAAAAGAAAATCATAATTTTTTTTTTTACTTGTTTTTTATAATATTTTTTCTTTTCTTTTTTGGTGTTTTGAGAAAATTTCAAATGTAAAAAAATGTATAAAAAATTTTCCCCATTGAATATAATAGATTTTTTATTTTTTTATTTTTTAAAGCTGTATTTCATTTTGGAGTCAAGCCTAGGCCTCATAAAAGCAATTTTTGAAATTAGATGGATGCCATCTTGATGGACAAACTAAGCTTTTTAAAAATACAAAACACACACTCTGAAAAAATGCTGGGTTATTTTAACCCAATTTTGGGTCGAATATAGGACTAACCCAGCTGTTGGGTTAAATTTATAAATTGCATTTTTGTATCCAATAATTGGGTTTGTCCATATTTGACCCAAAATTGGGTTAAATCAAACCCAGCATTTTTTAGAGTGCATGTATAATCTGAATTTTTTGCTGTGTTTGTGTATAAAGGTGTGTGTGTGTGTGTGTGTCTGTTCACTTCTTGATGTTTTATAGATTCACCCCTTCACTGTTGTGTGCTTTTTTTTAAAGATCGTTGCTGATTTGTAGTATTGTTCGCACAAAAAAAACTCAGTATTTTCACATTTTTGCCAATTTCCCATTCATTTCCTATGTGGGTCATTTTTTTTACGACCACTTAGACTTTTCAAATCCTGTCCCCAATTTTTTGAGGTGTTCATATACCAAGTACCATTAAAGTCACCAAGTTTCGGACCATTCTGATGAAGCTACGATTTTTAACATTTTTTTTTTAAACGCTTCAGGTCATTATTTATACCGAAATAACCCCAAGAGGGTTAAACAATAAGTACATACTGATCTTGATGACATCACTAAAGTTTAATGTTCAGGAAGAGGAAGTGGATTTCCTCTGCTGAGTTTGCTTTAGCCCTGGGCAGCTGCTGCTCTACTTTCATCAGAGGATCAGATTACAGCAGTTACAGCTCCCTGTACACTAACGTACACTGAATCTGAAATATATTCTGTGTTTATGTGGTTCTTTTTGAATTCTGCACAGATGTTTTTTGTAGAGAATACTCATTGTTTTAATCATGTGTTCACAAACCAAGGACATGGAACATTGCTTGTGCAATGGTTTAATACGTAAAAAGCTTCTAGTGAATTAAAACAGCTAAAATGTGTTAAACATACATTTTATAACCATTGTCGGCTATTTACATAAAAAATGCCATGGTTTGATGTTAGTTAAATTTAAGTAGCTATATAAAGTTATTTATATTTGTTTTTTCTCATTTGCTGATCTGTTTCAGTTACATTTATAACGTAATGAACAGCTTCAAGGGATATTTTTCCCAAAAAAGAAAATTCAGTCATTATTTACTCACCGTCAAGAAGAAGAATTTTCATTTGAATCAAGTGTTGTTAACTCTTTCATGAGCCTGCAGAGGGCAGCACAGGCTGAACAACTCATTGAACTACACATTAAATGCATAATATGGACATCAAAAGAACAGAAAAATGTGGATGGAAGTATGATTTAAACTTTATTTACAATTATAGTGCATTTAAAGTCTATTTGTTCACACAACCATTTGTTAGTTATCTATACACAGTAATACATATACGCCTTCACTTTATGTTTCTATGATATTCTAAAGTCCAGGATCAGGTTGCTCATTATTCCAGTAGCACCTCATTGCAGTACACGAGATCCAGGGGGCGGAGTTGGATCCAGATTAGGGATGGTGTTAGGGATCAGGGGGTGGGGATGGGTAGGTTTAGGTTTATGTAAGGTCAGGTTCTGCAGTGAGGACCATCTTCATTATTACCTAGATCTGAAATAATGCAGGGATGACATCAAAACCTGGAAGACTAATTTGCATCTAGTTTCCTCAAGGTTTTCCTATAGGGTTTTATAACAGGGTTTTTCAATTTATGAGTAAAATATAGCCTGTGGTAAACTTTACTTGATGATACTTTGACTTTTATTTCTATGAAGTAAATTACACACACCCCTTGTGAAAACGCAAATTATGAAGCTGTATTTTTGAAAACGTTTGGGGTGTGAGTGTGTTGTAAAACATAACCTCAAATGATCATCAAGTTATGGCTTTATTTTACTCATAAATTGAAAAACTCTATTATAAACCCCCAAGATATTGAGGGAACGAGGGTTAGTCTGCCGTAACGAATTAGTCTTGATGTCCTCCCTTCACCCCTCTATACTGGGCATCTTGTTACCAAAGATTGCAGTAACAATATTGAAAAAATTTGAGTGTTCACTTTGACCTACTGCTACTGAGTTTACAGAAAGTAAAGTCAAAGTCATACAACAGTGAAGTTAAACAAAATCCTCAATAGCAGTGTTAAGGAAGGCTGACCTTTCTGTTGTCCATGACAAAGAGAACTTCAAGGTTATATCTTTCTATGGATAACCACCCAATGTCAAACAAAGAACACACCTTTTTAAAGTTATCAGCAATAACTTATGCTTATGGTTTGTTATTTGCTATTTAGCTGATACTTTTTATCCAAAGTAATACTTAAATGTGTGAATATTCATTCTATTAGGTGTTATACTCATTATTGCACAATGCGTAGTTTGTGATCGAATAAACAATCCAGTTCATTGTTCACACAAACTTTGGGCTGAACATGCAACTAAATTTAATAATGATATTTTTTTTATCTTTTATTTAAATGTATCTCACTGTAGTTTCACTTGATGCTGGCGATATATACAAGTTAAAGAATCCAGTTGACAATTGCAATACAGAAAATAATATAAATCAGTAAAGTAATTGTTAATTGTTGTACAGGTGTAGATTAATTATTTTGGAATTATAAATTACATATTACATTAAAGGTTGACAACATTATTATTATTATTATTATGAGTTGTATTATTTATTGTTATTAATGCACGGTGGTCTGTAGAGTCACGTTAGACAGGAAGGGTGTGGCGTTTGGTTGAATGTGACCGGTCTTCATACATTGTGGTCGAATAATGTTAGTTAACGTTGCACAACAGCTCTAAAGTGAGTGCACTTGACTTACATGTGGCACAACCTTCAATACTCCTGGAACGGCGCCACCAAAGTAAACAGAAAATGATTGCAACTTAAAAAAGTTTTGTCATTTTTTTGGTTCATGCAGTCTCCGACTGAACAGCGATTGAACGACACCGTCTGAATATCGTAATCGGGAAAAGAGCTGGATTAATACCCTTTCGGCTATTCGTTTCTTCAATGTTTTATTGCTGAGAACTTTGGACTGCATACAATGATTTCTGTGTTCTGATTTCGGTACACTGCATGAAAAAAGAGGAAAAACTAAAAAATAAAATTAAAAAAGAGACAAACTTACCACCAGCTGGAAAAAATGGTAAGACTGCTATTTTGTTTAAAACGGATCAAATATTAAGGGAAAGTAGCTGTTTGTTTTCGGTGTTTTATGGTGTCTGGTGAGTTTTTGACTGTCTTAAAACACATTGAGCTGCCATCATATAATGTGATCTCATACGCGGTATTATTATTAACACAGGGGTTTTTAGGTCGCTCGTAGCTGAATCGAAACACTCTTTGTAATGCCCAAATACTGTGTAGGTAGACAGCCACACCACTCAGTTTTGAGACACCGTCATTGTCCTCAGTTTCAGGATAGTTACAGTGATCCAGCGAATCACTTTGTTCAAAAGAGCCGGTTCAAAATAATTCACAATGATTCTTTACGCCATTATTTTTCATCTCTCAGCTGAAAACGTTTAATGTCCATATTAATACAACTATCATTCGGTTCAGTTTGCTTTTCGCTCGGTCAGGGGTGCGTTTCTCAAAGCCAATTTGTTCGCAAGTTCTGTCAACAGTTAATTTGAACTTGCGACCATAGTAGTTACATAGTAGTTACCCCAGACATATTTGTGACTGAATCACTGAAAGGTATCGACTCCAAGAAATGATTCGTTTATGAATCAGACGTTAGTAGGTGGAGGTAAAAACAAGGAGGTACATGTTTCAGAGAACTGCTCTGTAGAGGAAAAGATCATTTATTATTAACGGGGAATTGGCAAGGTATGAGGTTAGTCATTTCAGGGTTTTTTATACGTTGGCCTAATTGTTTTTTTTCCAGAATAAGTAGCCTAACTGTCGCAAGAGTCTGAAATTTATCATGTCCTTGTCAACGTGGCGCTAATGTTTATGTATCTGAAAGATGGAGCAGATGTCCCTCAGACACTTGTAATTACTTATAAATTAAGTACAATGTTTATCTATCAAATCAGTATATTTTATGATTCAGTTGAAAAAAGGATTCTATTCATTTAAAATGTAATATTTGGAGTTTTACATTAATGTCACTGTTTTAAAAAATAAAGTATTAAGTTAAACCTGATGTCATGTACCACATTTTTAAGTAACAATAATTACTGTAAATATAGTATTTTGTTGGAGGCTGTATGTCTGATTGGGGTTATGTGCTGACTTGAATGTTCTGTTGATGTGCTTCCTCTTGTTCCCGGGTGACTGTTCTCTGCACATCACTGATTTTAGAGTGCCCGCAAAGGCTGGGTTCAGTGGGTTGGTCTCATGTTCAGATTTTGAAGACCATAGATTGTGAAGTAGAGGTTTTGGGACTTGTCTCAAGTCTCACTTTTCTGGAGACATTTTACATACTTTTTCCAATGATTGTGTGGGTATCTTGTGTTGAATTCCTTTACTATAATTAAGGTTTTATGCATTATGTAAGAGTGTAATCGTGAATAATTGATTTTGAAGCAATCCGGTTACGATAAGCTGTGCTGTATAGATGTCATTAAGGAGGACAGCTCGTGAGCTTAGAATTATAAGGTTTTATCTCCGTTTAGGGTAGTTCTAAAATATTGAGCATCAAAGTTTTTACATCCCAGCTGGCAAAACTGTTATGTAGTATAATCTTCTATTATAGCTTTATCTATTAATCTTTTATTTTACAAAAAATAATACCACACAGACATTAATAAACACCTAATGGATCAGATTATGTCAAACTCAATTTCGACTCAAAAGTGGAGATAGAACCTTATAATTCTAAGCTCACGAGCTAGCAGTTGGGGAAAACAAATACTAGTTACCATAGTTACCTGCTTTTCTATGTGGGAAATAAGCATAAGTATAGATTTGGGTTTTTACCTTCCAGCAAATGCAATGGCTAAAAAATAAGCTAAAACAAGACTGCTGGGTGGAAATACAAACAATGCAGTGACTCTTTACTTTGCATATTTTGAATAAGTAAATTGTAGGGATGCTCCGATCAGGATTTTTGCAGCCGATACCGAGTACCGATTTCTTGTCATGGTGATCGGCCGATAACGATACCGATTCCGATGCTTAATTGACTTAATATAAGACAAATAAACAAAATGGAACAGTTTAATGCAGCTCATAAGGTTTATTTAAACATTGTCCAATACTGTGGAGGACAAAATAAACATTTAGTCTCCTAAAATGGAGAAGTCTGATGTAACTTAAACATCGTCCAATACAAGTCTGAGCAGGACAAAATAAAAAATAAAAAAATCAAACAACATTTAAACTCCTAAAAGAACAAATTGAAGTGGTTTGATACAACTCATTAGGTTTAATTTAACATTGTTCAATGTTAAAGAGAATAAAATAAATAGAAACATTTAAACTCCAACATGGAGAAGTCTGATGTAACAAATAAGGTTTAATTAAACATTCTCCAATATAAGTATCACGTACGTCCTCACGTGTTGACGTCATCAAATCGCGATCAGTTTGTAAGATCGGCCAAGTTAGTGAGTACCGAATCAGAGTCAAAAATTGTTATGATCAGCCAGATACCGATCTCTGGCCGATCGATCGGAGCATCCCTGAGTAAATTGTAAATCAGTAAATGTCAGAACTCGGATTACTATTTGCCAAAACAGAAATACACAGTACCCAAGTACTCAAGTTTAATAATAGTTATTTGAGATTGTATTTTATTTAGGTGTTCTTACTTGTCTTTCCCTTTTTGTTCTTCCAGAGTTCTGAGGAGAAGAGTGGAGTTTTCAATCGTATTGGAAGTTTTTTCACTCGGAAGAAAAAAAGCAGGACCACATCAGATGACAGGGATGAAAGTTTGTCGCCAGTGGCAAACAGTCCAACCAAGTACTCTGGATCAGACGAACTGAGACAGACTCAACACAGAGAGATTGGTGATAATTCAGACTTTGATCCAGAGAACAGAAGTCCCAGCGTGTGTAGCATAGCTTCCATTGTCGCATGTGGAGGAGACTTGCCTTTTGCCGACAGTGGCAGTAGTGGAGGAGGGAGCGTAAAAGAGGTGGAAGTGATCAAAGTGAGCAGGGTCAGAGACCTCCTGTGACACTGAAGACCGAGCATCTGGTGCAGGAAGTGAACAAGAAGCTCAAGGTATACCTAGAGGAGACAACAGACACAACAAAAAAGAAATGTGCAGACGTCCCTATACACACTCCTGACACGCCAAAGTATTCCACGGCATCAGGAGGGACTGAGAGTAAAAAAACTGTTTTGAAACCCACCATCACAGGCGGTGGGAATTACACGGCGCTGGTCGGGGTGACGCTGGGATCACATTCTAGAAACTCATCGTCCTCTGACATTCAGCCTGGAGAACAGACGGTAACTGAAAGCATGGGGAAGAAAAACGTCTACAAACGAAAATCACGCAAACTAAGCAATCAAGAAGGCAATAATGAGCTTCCCACCCCAACGAACACTACTTTCCCTGAGGCAGAGGAGAGGTCAGCTCAATCTTCTCCCTCACCTGGTCAAGTACACAGAGCCGTGTGGGCGGAAACTCACCTTACAGAGGAGGAGAGTGAGAGCTCCATTACTGACTCACTTTCTCCTGCAGAACCTGCTCTGGCCAGCCCAACGGAGAGTTACTCTATCCTCGGTGCAGTTGCCAGCAACACTCCTGGTCCTTCTTCAGGCAACTTCACCTTACAAGACAGCACTAAACCACCAGAGGAGGAAACTCAAGAGAGACTTATTCCTAAACACCTACATGCTGACCACAATGAAGAGAAACGCAGAAGCTTGAAACTGTCACAGAGTGAAAAAGTCTTTGCTAAAAGAGTGTTAGTTGGTTCTCAATCAAGCCTAGACGGGGAAGAACAAACTGAAAGCGAGACTAACTTGGATATAACGCAGAATGTACAGCAGGCTAGGGTGAAAATGTAAGTGTGTGTTTGTGTCTGTGTGTCTGTGTTGGGTTCTTGTGTCTTGTGTTGTGTTTGTGTGTCTGTGTTGGGTTACTGAGCAGCGAGTCCTTTGTTCAGTCTGTACAGTGCAGATTACTGTGTGCAATATGATACTTGGGTTCCCATGATTTTGAGTATGAGATGAACAATGACTCTCAGATCTTTCCGTAGATTTAGGTTTCTGTATATAAATATATATAATACCGTTCAAAAGATTGGGGTCGGTAAGATGTTGTAAATGCTTTTGAAATAAGTCTCGCATGCACACAATGCATAGAATGAAACAGTAATATTTTGCAATATCATTACAATTAAAAAACAAAGTTTTTATTTTAATGTATATTAAAATATATTTTATTAATGTGATGGCAAAGCTGAATTTTCAGCAGCTATTACTCCAGTTTTCAGTGTTGAATGATCTTTCAGTAATCATTCTAAAAATTGTGATTTGCTGCTCAAGAAACATTTATTATTATTATCAGTTGAATGCAGTTGTGCTGCTTAATATTTTTTGAGGAAATCGTGATGAAAGTTACATAACATTCTAAATGTTTTTGCTGACACTTTTGATTTATTTAATGCATCCTCTCTAAAACAATTACTCACCCTAAACTTTTAAACTTGTTTTTTATAGCTTAGTTTTATCATGGACTAGGGAAGAATATAGATCTAACCACAATGAGAGTGTTGATGTCTAATGTTTAAAAACTACTGTTTCTATGTAATTTGATTTGATTTTCTCACTCCATGATTTCTTCATCTTCAACTGTGATAAAAGTAAAAGAACACCCATACAATGAAAATTAAGTGCAAGTGATTCACTGTCAAGATAGGGATCGCTTGGGTTTAATTCAAACAAAATAAATTTACCTGAATAATTCTGTGCAAGTTCACCTCTTATTAATCAGCCCTTTCAGCTGAGGAATCTTAAAAGCCCACACAATTAATTGATAGTCTGTGTCATGGTTAAAAGTTTAAGCTGTTTAAGTTGTGTGCAATGCTGATGCCAAGGTTAAAAATGCAGTCAAACGAGTTCATAAAAATGTTCTGAAATAATTTAAGCTCTTTAACATGAAGAGTTTTACACGCTTGAAGAAATGTAATTATTTCTCATTAATGTGATGCATGCTGTTGAAAGCCTACAAATGCTTGGATCCTCCCATACCTGTCTCTTAACATTGCTGTTGCCTTTGTCTTTCCACAGATTACCAAACCCCAAAAGTGAGAATGTCAAGCAGTCCAACCAACAGACAAATGAGTCGGTAGAAGATTGTGCTGTTTTCATTCAAGAGCAGCCTCTCGATGAGGATGTAGAGAGCCCCTTTGAACTTTCAACAGAGAATAGAGACGCTACTGATATCCCAGAAATGCCAATTCATAAAATAACAATTAAGAGTGCGATGAGCAGTCATCAAAACTCATCTGTGCCATCCAAGCATACAGACAGAGCTGCAAGTGGAACAAATGGGGGAATTAAAGCGAAGAACCCTCCACCACAAGTTGCCCCTAAAACAAAAGCTGTAATGTCTCGCATTAAAAGCCTCTCTGAGGCATCAACGATAGAAGTGCCTCCAGTACGGAGATTTTTGCAGAAACAGACAGACCAAAAAGAGATCAGATCTCCAACAGAAAAAGACCAATCTGTTACACTTAGTAAACCAATTGACACTAAGACCAGAATTCCTAAGAAAACTGGACCTGAGGTTCAAACAAAACCAAAGAAAGTGGTGGAGTTTGTTACAGTGTATAGTGTGTCTACTGAAGCTGAAAGACAGATGTCCACCAAACGTCAGAATGGGGCAGGATTCCCAGAGCAGAAAATGTCACAGACAAAGAGAGTGGACGAGACGGATGTTTTGGATGCCTCATTAATGACAAAAACTTCTGAACCCACTAATGAACAGGTCACTCTTTCAAAGCCAAAAAGAGAAAGAAGTCTAAAAAAATCATTTTCTGCTTCTGATGATAAATCCCCATCCTCCCCATCTTCACTGGAGAATTCTAGTTCAACAAAGGTTAACATTGAATTCAAAGCATGTAAAGATATCCATAAATCAAAAACACAACCAACAAATGCAAGTGACAGAAGTCCAACATCAAAGAGTAGTTTTCATTATTCAAAGAGTAAAGTCAAATCAGGTGACACTGGCAACAAAACCCAGGTAAAACTTTCTTCCTCAGCGCCTGGCATTGACCAATCAGAGCAGAACACTGAAAAGGAGAAGTCAGCGAATGAAACCGGGCCAAAGTGTCCAAAAAAAGTTATGACTGATGTGTCACCAACAGGAAGAGAAGCTGCCTCAAATGACACCAACGAGCCCTCTTAAACAGCCCTCAGATGAAGAAGTTGCCCGCGGAGAGAGTGAGTCATATGAACCCACTTCTCTGCCACTTACCAAGCCAGAGAGAAATGAGTCATCACTGGTTATCGGTAATGGAAAATCTTCCAAATGTGATCAAGCCACTGGGAATGCTGCAGTCGGGGTATCACCAGAGCTCAAATTGAAAAGCCCTGTTAAGGACATGGGTGATTTACAGTCAGCAACACCACGTCTCAAAAGTCCCACTAAACTTAAACCCAAGAAAGATTTTAGGAAGGTGAGAGGCAACTGCAGTTTCAGATTCAAAAACAGCCAAATGTGAGAAGATGGTGACAAATTTGTCTGTCACACCCACCACTGCTCTGAAATCTGACAAGGTTAAAAATATTTGCACACAATCAAAAGCCATTTCGGAAACTGAGAGTGAAAATTGTGATGCTGCTGAGACCAAAGTCACGCCAGATGTGTCACTTTCAGTAAATGATTGTCAAACCAATCGACAGACAGAATCTAATGTATCAATTTTATCAGACCCACATGTGGAAGTTGCATTAGATAAACAGTCAGATATTGCCAAAGAAAAGGATATTGTTAGGTTTGGGGAAGAGGCATGTGCTTTTGCTACGGCAGATGAAATTTCCACAGTATCCAAGACGGCTAAACAGTCAAAAACCTCCTCTGAAATAAATGGTAAAAAATCTGGTGCCACTGATACTAAAGTCACATTGGATTTGCCACTTTCAGAAAAGAATGTATTCACACTTCGAAAAACACCAGACAGAGTCAAATCTTCCGATTTCATCACACCCACATGTTCAACGATGAAACAGATAAGCAATCAGTCAAAGATAAGCCACTTACTGGGTTTAAGAAAGAGAAGTATGGCCTTATCAAGGAAAATGATATATCCTCAATAACTGAGATGGACCATTATTCTGACATTGATCTGAGTATTCAAGATATTTGTAAACAATCAGAAACCACTTCTGAAACAAAGGGTGAAAAATCTGGTGCTGCAGAAACCAAAGTCAAACTGGATGTGTCCCATGTCCAAAGTATGCCAGATCTGCAGCCGGATGTTGTCAAAGAGAAGTTTCTTGGATTCAAAGAAGATAAATGTGCCCATACTAAGACAGATGAACTTTCCACAATACCCAAGACTGCTAAACAATCAAGAGCTTCCTCTGAAATGAAAGAGGAAAAATCTGGTGCTGCTGAAACCAAAGACAAACTGGAAGTGTCACTTTCAGAACACAACAAAATGCAAACCATAAAACTTCAGACCGAAACAAATCTACCAGATTCATCAGAGTCACATGTCCAGATTATGCCAGAAATGCAGTTGGATGTTGTCAAAGAGAAGTTTCTTGGATTCAAAGAAGAGACATGTGCCCTTACTAAGACGGATGAAATTTCCACGATACCCAAGACAGCTAAACAATCAAAAACTTCTTCTGAAGTGAAGAATGAACAATCTGGTGCTGCTGAAACCAAAGACAAACTGGAAGTGTCATTTTCAGAAGACAACAATTTGCAAACCATAAAACGCCAGTCTGAATCAAATCTACCAGATTCATCAGAGTTGCATGTCCAGATTATGCCAGATAATCAGTCAGATGTTGTCAAAGAGAAGTTTCTTGGATTCAAAGAAGAGACATGTGCCCTTACTAAGACAGATGAAATTTCCACAATACCCAAGACGGCTAAACAATCAAAAACTTCTTCTGAAGTGAAGAATGAACAGTCTGGTGCTGCTGAAACCAAAGACAAAATGGAAGTGTCATTTTCAGAAGACAACAATTTGCAAACCATAAAACGCCAGTCTGAATCAAATCTACCAGATTCATCAGAGTTGCATGTCCAGATTATGCCAGATAATCAGTCAGATGTTGTCAAAGAGAAGTTTATTGGATTCAAAGAAGTGACATGTGCCCTTACTAAGACAGATGAAATTTCCACAATACCCAAGACTGCTAAACAATCAAAAGCTTCTTCTGAAGTGAAGGATGAAAAATCTGGTGCTGCTGAAACCAAAGACAAACTGGTTGTGTCGCATTCAGAAAACAATTTACAATTCATAAAACGACCAACAGAATCCAATTTACCAGTTTCAACAGAATCACATGTGCAAGTTGGATCTGATGAGCAGCCAAATGTTGTCAAAGAGAAGTCTCTTGTTGGGAAAGAGCTAACCAGTAATCTGAGTTCTCAAGGTATGGAGAATTCTTGCCCTTCTCAAGAACTTGCCATTCCAGTGATTTCAGAAAATTTATCAAAGATAGTCCAGAAGACGGAGACCAATGAGCACAGTGTGAACAATGCTCCAAATTCAGATTTGAAACAACCAAAAACAACTATACAGCTAGATGAAAAGGTTAAAAATGAAGAAGAAAGTTGTAAATTCAAAGCCTCAGAGAAGCAACTGGTTCAGTCTGAAGACTCAGGTAAAACAAACCCAGAATGTGTCATACAGAATGAATCCAATAAATCTATGCAAGTTGATGAGACGGCAGTAGTTTTCACAGCTCCAGAGGCTGTTTCTAAACAAGAACCTGTTCAAAAAGGTGATCAGTCTTTAGAGCAGCAAATTAAAAAAATATCAGATAAACAGACTCTCAAAGTGGACAGGAAGAGTGAAGACCAAATTAAAAATACAGAGTCTAACCTGAAAGTCAAGGATTTTACAAAGACTAAAGATAAACTACCACCTTTACAACAAAAGCTGAAACTACCATCCGACCAAAGCGTTCAGCAATTTACATCTCAGAATCTTCCTTTGGACCCCAAAAGCCTCTCACAAATTAGCAAGGCACCATCTAGTTGGTTAGACGTGGACCAAAGTTTTGAGAAAAAGAAAACCGAGAGACGTTTGGATTGTTCTGCGAGTGATGACAATCAGCTTGACACTTCGGGTGACTTTGATGATTTCATTCGTAACATTAAAGAGAACTGCTCCCCTTTCCTCTTTGCCCCACGAAAACATGGGCAGAACAAGATGCCTTCGCCACCTTTTGCCATGCCGGCCATTAAAGAAGATCACTTTGAAAAGATTCTTGACCCCAGAACAGTTCCAGTTTGGGACAAGAAAAACTGCGGGACCAAAAGACCCCTCTCCAGCCATGATTATTAAAAAGAACAATGAAGGGGCAAAAACCAAATCCAAACGTGCTGAGGACAGCCTGCTTTATAAAGGTCTTTCATCTAGACGGGAACAAGACAAAGCTAAAAAGCCCACAGTTACTGAGGAGAAAAATGATGGAGAAAAACAAATCACAGAAGGCTCTGGAAAATGTCTTCAAGATTGGAAAGAATGTCAATAATTTCAAATCTTGTGAACCACTCAAACACATCAAGAAAAGCCAAAACTGAACCAAGCTCTCTCATTAATGGCATTCAGTCCCCCATAACGCCATCACCAGAGGTGGTGCCAACCTCAGGAGAGCAGAAGAGTATCCCACTGTCCCATGCTGTCACAACTCCAAAAGAGGGGCTTGGTGATTTGCCAGATCATGGCAATGTAAAGGGTGAGCCTGGTAATTCAATAAAGAGCCCATTGACACCTCCTCCTCTTCCAACTTTCTCAGAAGTCAAACTGCCTGACGTATTGGAGAAATACATGAATAAAGGCAAAGAATCCAACTCAGTTAACCAGCAAAGGCCTGACACTAGCTCTCTCCCTACATTGGATATTGGTCTCGCCTCCAACACATTTAATTCAAACATTGGACTGCAAGGCATATCAGGATTAACATCTCCATCCAACAGCACTCAGCAGATTCCACTACTCACACCCACCAGCATCTCACCAACATATGCAGAGGTAAGTAAGTTTCTTAATACAGAATGCCTACTGTTTAAAAAAAACTCCTTTGAGGAAAGCCTAAAAAGTCTTCATTTTAAGTTCTTGCTTGTATAGACCTTATGCACCAGAGAATTGTGGGCGCCGTCATCTTTAGAATATTGTCTTTCAACTTCCGCTTTTGCGGTCGCTCTCCTCTGTATATTTCTATGGCATTGCTGTCAAGGAGTATCGTAATTAGCTGGTGAAGTGGATTTACTTATTGTAGAGTTAACAAAAGTTATCGCATTGTAAAGCAGATGTCTTAACAAATGTTGACCGTTACATTTTTTTGACAAGCAGTTCATTTATACCTATGCAAGACCGCTGTGAAAATGCAGACCGGAAGTCAAAAGACAACGAGCGCAGCGCTGGAAAGGGGCGGGGCTACATAAGGTCTATAGTTTAGTGAACAGCATGTGCTATATACTCTAGTGCATAATGTGTATAAAGCCTTTGTTTATAGTTTATTCGCTGCAGGGTCTAGCTTCTAGCTTCATAACATAAGTCTAGCTTCAATGTTGAAAGCGCTTGGGTTGTCTGTACATGCCTGGTCTTTTATTAGTGGAACTTATGTTGTTCTGTGTTTAAGGGGAATGTTAAGCCCTCTAGGCTTCAGTTTGTTTGTATAGGTACCACTGATGACAGAGCCCTAGTGAGCAGTACTATTTTTAAACCAAAGGTCCAGTCAATCTCTCAAAGTAGTTTTAAAAATGTATTACATGTCATGTCATAACTTTCTTATGTTTATATTAGAAATAATGTTTGAATATCAACTAGTTTGTTTTTGATTTCTAGACATCAGGTGTCAGAGGCTTCCACAGACGCCCAGGAAAGGTATTGGAAATCTATACAAAACTGATCATAAATTATAACATTCATAGTACTATATTTATTTAGTACGTATTTTAGTACAACTATTTGATTGCTACTTTCCAGTTAATTTTCCGCTCTTACAGTGCTTCAAATAAGCAAGAAGAAACCGTATAACTTATGGAGAGTGTTTAAATATTCTTGCTTGCAGATTGTTATATACCAACAACCTCATTCTGGAGGAGAGGCATACGAGGTGTTCAGAGATGTAGAGGATGCCACCTCTCTGACACTTTCTCCACTCATCTCCGTAAAAGTCGTCAGAGGATGGTAGGAACAATCACTTCCTCCTTTTCAGAATGTGACAAATCTCGTGACACTTTCAATTGCAAGTTTGCTAATGTTTCCTGTTTTGTCCTGTTAGCTGGCTGCTGTATGAAAAGCCAGGCTTCCAGGGCCGATCCATCGCACTGGAGGAGGGGTCAGTTGACTTGGCAAATGAGTGGGCCGAGACAGAGCCCAGTGGGGAGATGGGAACAAACAGCCTGCCACTCCCTGCTACACCCATGGTCATTGGCTCTATTAGACTTGCATTAAGGGTAAGTCTAAAATCATGAGTCACATGCATTAACACCTGACCTCCGACCTAATTACTCTGATTAATTAGTACAATTACCCAAAGAATCTCTTAAATAAAAAAGTATAATATGCATTGAAAAATGCAAATGAAGCACTGACGTGCATGCTTTGATCTTTGATTTGCATTGATATTTTCCTCTCAGGACTACAGCACACCAAAAATAGACCTGTTCACAGAGCTGAATGGGATGGGCCGAATGTCTTCATTCTGTGATGACACCATAGAAACCTGTTCATTTGGTATTCTTCAGAGTACTGGGTCCATTAAGGTCCACAGTGGGGTGTAAGTGAGCTTCTGATCTTAAATAAAAAATGCCTGCTTATATTGGATGCTTAAGTTTAAAAAGGCTGCATTTATTTGATTAAAAAATACAGCAAAAATTGCAATATTGTGAAGTTTTCAATTTTCATATATTTTAAAGCTGAATTTTTAGCAGCCTTTACTCCAGTCACATGATTTTTCAGAAATAATTATAACATTATTATTATTATTATATATCTTATTATCAATGTTGAAAACTGTTGTGCTGTTCAATATTTTTGTGGATTCTTTGATGAATGGAAAATTAATTTGAAATGTCACTTTTGATCAATTTACTGCTTCCTGTCTGAATAAAAGTATGAATTTGTTTCTTTAAAAAAAAAATCTTGCATATGGGAGTAGAACTTTGATCTCTCCATGCTAAAATGAGAGATGAAGGACACAAGCCTCATATTTGGCCTCGCTGCATGATCAAGCGGAAAGTTTTGAGGTTAAAGCATGTGACTGATGATTGGAGTTGCGAGACTTTCTGAGAGAAAGAACCTGTGTGTCTGAATGGAATGTTTCTTTCTTGTTGTTGCGTGTTGGTTGGAGACGACATTTTCAAAATAGTTTTTTTATGCCTTGGCATGTTTGTTCTTTGCCAAAGCTTCAAGAAGCTTGTTTTTAATTTACAAAATGAAAGTTATCGTTTACCAGGTTTTAACATAAAAAGCATTTTTTTTCCTGTAGAAAGACTGTTAGATGTATTCTTACTGAAGTTGTGTGTTTGTAGATGGCTGGTCTTTAGTGACCCAGGTTTCCAGGGTCTTTTGGCTGTTTTGGAGGAAGGTGTATATCCCTGCCCTCAGGACTGGGGTTTTCCCACCCCATTTGTCGGATCACTGCGGCCCTTGAAAATGGTGATTACATTCCACCACTCACTTTTACACACTCATTTTATCTCTATCATTAATAAACAAGATATATGAACAGAGATTCAAATAAAATTGTTCCTTATGATTTCTGCAGGGTGAAATTAAGGTGGAAAATCCCAATGAAGTTAAGGTGAGCTGTGCTTGTTAAATCTCATTTGTTCACTGAGAAAATTTTAATGACTAAAGACTAATTTGCACATTTATTTGGCGAAAGACTTTCTGTACAGCCTGGAATTAAAGGTTCCTGTTGATGCAGGTAGTCTGGACCAGACTGAGCATGCCCAGATGTGGGATTTGTGCTTAATTGCTTTCTCAGGCCTTGCCAGCATTTGTTCTTTTGAGAAAGAGCAGCATTGTGTCTGACTTTAAACTACAGTTAGATGCAGTAAAAACTTTGGCAGTACATGTGTCTCACAGCAGAGGCGTGTGATCCCATAATGATTTAATTACACACACATATATATATATATATATATCACTCGTAAGAAGCAGTAAAAGGTTATGGCAGAGTAAATGATGTACTAAGGAAGCCGGGTTAGTTTGCGTGAACTGTGCCTCTAAGATTTTTGACGTTCCTGATCTAATGTCTGTTTGGGCTCTGAGTGCTGTATACGGGCCTTGAGTTGGCTTTGCTAGAGCCTCACCAACTCTGGAGGAAGAATTCCCAGAATTCAGAATATTCTGCCTACAAATGTACGCACACACAAACACACCCCAGTCAAATTTTGCTGTATGAAAATAAATCATCTCTAAGATCTCTGTAGCATTTCATTTAGTCATATTCTGTGATGTTGTGTTCGGGTCTGTTTACACAGGATGCGTTATTGCATCTGTCTGTGCTATTTATTTGTTTATCTGAGTAAAAATGCTCTAAACAGATATCTTGCTGCAACTTGCTTAAATTGTTCATGTTGCTTCATGTTTTTGACTGAAAGTTATTTTGCAGGAAGCTGTAAAGTGTTTTTCTCTGTCTGAAATTAGGCAGTACTCTTTGAAAATCCAATGTTCCAAGGGGAGTACATAGAGATCGAAAGGGACATTTACGACTTTGAAGAAAGAGAGGAAGAGGAGAAGAAAAATGAAGAAGAGGAGACTGAGAGTCCTGACAACACCAGGAGAAAGAGACTCAGTTCTGTCAGTTCATTGAAGATCCTGAGTGGACTGTGAGTGTGCTCCTTTTTTGGCAGTAAAGGCCATTGCACACCGAGTACGAAATTTCCGTATGCGTTTTTTCATGTTCGTCAGCCTAAAATTCGTCACGCATAGAAACCTTGCACACTGAGTCCGATGCGTATTCATTAAACCTTTGCGGAAAAACCCCGCAAAAATACAAAATGAATTCGTCAAGCAGTGAGGATGATTTTATTGCCCTCTCTTATTGAAAAGAGAAGAAAGAGAAAATATTGCGTTTGCTTCCATCCAATCCTGAAATTGCGCCGAGAGGAAGCACCTCCTTATCAAGTTGCGATTCAAAATTTACTTCAGAATGTCAGTGGAAAAGTTTAATGCTGGAGCCACATTTTAAAAACAAGACCACCAATTTCCGTGAACCAATCGATTCTGAACAGAGACTGGCAGTCTAAAGTATGGAGACACACAAACGCGCGGCCCGGTGGAAGCGCTGGGCAGACAGAACAGCTGTATATAGGCTGTTATATATTGTACCCAAATAATACATTTGTTATCGAATTGGCAGCTTAATCACACCTTTTAATCGATCTGAAATTTCAATCTGATTGAAAGGGGTGGTTTATTCCTTTCATAATCCCAATCGAGAGAAGAGAACATAAACACTTATTTGAATTGAAAACCGAAACTGAAAGCACTGCGTATAGGTTATGTGCAATGATGTGCGGAACGAGCTCTAAAAAAAGGACGAGCTCCCCCCTGAATTGTCAAAAAACCTCTCAAAATGCTGGCTGTGGATGCGAAAAACGCAGAAAATCGAACCTGATCCGAATCTTTTTATGACGGACGAAAGTTTCGGAGGTGGTGTGCAAGCGTGATTGACATAACGTGAGCTCGAATTTTTTTTTTAACGTGTGAAAATTTCGGATGCGAATTTCAGACTCGGTGTGCAATGGCCTTAAGACTGATCTTGTAGGATTTGGTTTTGTTGGTCACAAAGTCTGAAGATCTACACATATCCTCACTTGCTGGTTTATTGCCTTTAGCTGGCTCAGACAGTGATTCATGTTTTTGTTCACTCATAGCTGGGTAGGGTACTCTGCTCCAGGATTCGAGGGGCGCCAGTATCTTCTGGAGGAAGGAGAGTATGCAGACTTCACTGACTGGGGTGGACTGGAAGACAGGCTCCAATCTATACGTCCTGTGTTAGCAGTATGTACATGGAGACCATTTCTGAAACAAAAGAGCTCAAGAATAATATTAATGTTAAACAATTTACAGCATAACCTCCTCACATTAATAAACTGTGTAGCCTTGTGTTTTTCTGACTTGCACCAATGTTTTCTTGGAATAAGGAGGTTGTAAGTCATTTCATGGTTTTGTGTCCTTCTGTAGGATTTCATCACTCCTCACGTGAGAATGTTCAGTGAGCGTGATTTCTCTGAGAGAGGGATGAATGTGGACCTGCTGGAACCTGTCATCAACATGGAGGCCACTGGCTTTGGCATAAAGACGCAATCAGTGGAAGTCCTATCTGGAGTGTGAGTGTTTGTTCGTTCCTTTAGTTCCATCTATATCTAAACTTCATCCTTCAGACATCACTCGTTTTCTTCATTTCTTTCAAAACCTTTGACCTTGGTATGGCTGTAAATCTGTGTGTGAAATGTTTATTAGCCCTCATGGGAAACTGCTGACAGAAATAATGAAAGAATTATAACTTTTGACTACTCCTGATGTTATCTAACAAATTCAAGAGTGTAACAGTCACCACTCACATTTTTAGAAGTCTTGGTCATTAAACAAACTAACAAACTTCAAGATGAATCAAAACTTTACAAACTTTGCTTTGAAGCATAAGATATTTGGAAATCAGACCAATATACACCAATGTTCAAAAGTTTGGGGTCAGAATGATTTTTCTTCTTCTTTTATTCAACAAGGATGCATTATATTAATAAAACGTGATAGTAAAGACAATTATATTTAAAAACATTACATTTTGAAAGAAAAGGTTATTTTTGATTATATCATGGTTTCCAAAAAATTATATTTACCGGTAATAGAGGATGAAATTTAGTCTGTTAAAGGGTCATGAAACCCCCCTCTTTCAGCTCAAGTCTAGCTCACAATCTTTATGAAAAATGCAACTTAAATGGGTGTGGATAGCTGTGAGAAGAAGGGAGGGAGTGGGTGTGTCAGTCACTGTCAATGTCCCATGCATATCGACTGTCACTAAAAAGCAGTGGTAAAACGTGAGGAAATGCTAGATTTTTATATATAGCTGGCAAACTTAAAGTCTTATGAAATACACTGACACTTTATTATTGTCCTTTCAAAAGTAAGTGAATGCCCTGCTACATATATTAGCCTACAGTAATCGTAATTATATTTAAAACATATTATTGTAGGCTACATGTATAATTATAATGGCATTATAAAATATATAGTGTTTTATATAGACACTATAAATGCATTTTAGATTTTTTTTAAATTAATTTTCCACTTTAAAAAATCGTTCCGTGCATAGTCTGTGCGCCTTCTGAACCCTCATAATAAAGATGGCTCTGCAAAGGTGGATGTTTTCTAATTTAGACACACACACACACACCTCTCTGAAGGGATAGAAAAGTCCTCGGGATACCTCCGCATCTCTCGCAAGACGCCACTTGGATTAGTTGTCAACAAGGCGAAGTCCACCATTCTCCACTACTCGCAGCTCTCTCGAGAAAATGTTTGCGGCACACACTATAGTTTAGATCATAGACTGTTTAGATGTGTCCGTGGTTGATGGCAAACTAAAACCGTCCAGAGCCAGAGTCTAGCCCTGGCAGCATCGCGGGAAATATATTCAACGCACTCGGACTTTGCACCATGAAAACAAATTGCGTCCCATGATTGCCTCTTTCATCTACTACGCGATATATTACAGTTTGACATGACTGTCGTTGGAAAGATCTACGTGATGTCATGAATAATTAAGAGACCATGTCTTCTCATAGGATAAGAAAACTCAGTATCATTATTAATTATGAGACACCGATGTGTCGTCAACGCACAGTGCCAAACCTGGAAGACGAAAAAAGCAGAAAAAACTCAAATTTAACCATTTTAAGTTTAACCCTATTATTAAATTTAACAGATGCTAACATTGAAAGTTTGGTTTGAGGCTTCATGACCCTTTAATCCATCAACTAGTTCTGTAAGATCTATAAACTAGTTCTAAAATGAATTGTGTTAATGCAGATGTCTTGATTCACTCTGTAACTCTGATAAATGGTATCTTATGAAGCTGTTTCATGGTTTAAGTTCATACCTGCTCTAGTGAAAGGAGTGGCACATGAGTGTGAGGTGTCGTATATCCTGAGGCAAACTCATACTCTAGTTATCTTAAAAAAGTCATGCTGTGGCAAACACAACCACCCCCCACACACACACACCCACTCTCTCTCTTCACTTGTGCACATACCAACAGACACATACAACTCAAGAACACACTTCCAGAACACGTGTGGTTTACTTCATAAAATAAGTGGCATTTTGCCTACCATCTGAGATTGATTCATTCAACTGTCCGATTTTTCCTTATTGGATGTGAAATTTGTGCCAAATTGTGAGTTTTGTGGATGTGAATGTGGTCTATATTACAGATATCAGGGGCCTCATGTTGTACGTAGCAGAACATTTTATTATAGCAGAACCTGCACAAAATGTCTGTAAAATCTGTAAAACCCAGTCAGCAGAAGGTGCATGCGTGCATGTGCATATATGCATCTCCACCGTCTCCTCGCTGAAATAACCATGTATCGAGCTTATCGACGCCTAGTTTTACTATGCATATCCTTATCTGCATATATTCCGTATGCATATTCCAATCCACTGTTTAACAGTCAAACTGTACAACTGTACAAGACATTAAGAAAATATGAGATACAAATTTTAAATGGCATTTCTGCCATCACATTACATTGCTACAAATCATTTAGTATCCTTGTCTTGTTTTAAGAAAAATATTAATTTTACTGTTAAAGCAAAATTATTCAAAATACTTTTCAGAGATAGTTTTCCGAAGAAGTTATTTTCTTTCATTTCCACTGGCCAAATAGTATTTTTAATTGTTTTAAACAAATCAAATTTATGCCTATAAGGTAAAACATTTTTTAGGATATTTATACAGTATATCTGTATTGTAAACATATAGGGCCGTTTATTTTTCTCGTCATTTAAAAATAAAATTCATGCAAATCTTACCATTTCCTTCTAATTATATCCTTCGAATACAATTGTTTTTGTTTACGCACAACATCAACAGCAGGTTGTACAGTATTGTCATCAGTTCTTTTTAAACCGAACCAATGGACTTTTCTACCACCAAATGAAAATATGCATCATTAATTCTGCAATTTAGTTTAAAGAGGAATTATCATGCACCTAGCACTGTTCGCTGTCATTAAAGAGAGCAATGCATATGCATGGTTTAGAGTGTGTGGACAGTGTGCACATATTTATGCATATATTTACATACGTTTATTTTATAAATCCTGATATGTGCGTGAAAAATTGCATACGCTCATTTCAATGCCTTTTTGTGCGTACATGTTTTTACATCAGGCCCCTGGTCTGGTGGGTTACAAAGTAAGCCTGTCAGTGAATTTCTCTAACATCTGACTGAACAGGTGGATAGCATTCGAGAAGGAACACTTCTCAGGCGAGCTGTATGTTTTAGAGAAGGGTCTCTATGGCAGTCCAGATGATTGGGGAGCACACAACTTCAAGATCTTGTCTCTTCAGCCTGTGGTTTTGGTAATCATTATCTGCAATATCTGCCCTATTTGTTCAAAGTTACAGTTGCATTGTTACTTAACCCATGCTGGTGTTTGTATTCCCATGGCATCTTATTTTTTATTTTTTTCTGTCTCAGGATCAGGCTGAAGGACTGTCTAGATATAAGGTGAGTTTAATGGACATGCACATTGTTATTGTTCCAGAAGGAATCTGCACACAGTTATACACATCTTCTCTGTTGATTGTGAATCTGAATTAATGAATCAGATATGAATTAGGCTGAAATTACACTCAAATTCAAATTTGAATATTTTTAAATGAACATGCAGCAAGATGCTTTGTGAATTCAGATTCCAGGCAGACCTAATTTGAACTGTGTGAAGATCTTGTTATTCTAGTCAATTACATTTATTTTAGTTTAGATTAAGAAACTTCTTTGAAGCATCAGTAATGTGATGTTTTGATAACTCTCTGCCTCTTGTTGTTTCATAGGTGCAGTTGTTCTCTGAGCTGGGGTTCCAGGGAACAGTACAAGCCTTAGATGAAAGTGTGGCATTCCTGACAGAGGGCTTCCAGCCCATGTCCTGCAAGGTTTTGGCTGGGAGGTATGAACCCTAGTTCAGTGCTATCAAAGAAAATCCAAGAGGACTTTTCTTAAAATAATCAACAGGATAGTATAGTGTTTCAAAATAATGATACATTTCTCTGTGCATGTCTGTGCTTGAAGCTGGGTGGTGTTCGACGGGCCACAGTTCACTGAGAACATGTATGTACTGGAGGAAGGAGAATACCCCAATCCTGAGGCTATGGGTTTACTCAACTCAGATTGCAAAATCAGCTCTGTCCACAGCGTAGGACATGTGAGTACTGTAAAGATGATTGGAGTCCCTAGGTTTTGTGAGATTAATATTTAATTTGGTCCGACTGAAAAGGAGGCTGTGAGGATGTGCCAGGCTAGAAATTGTCACTTGCCCTATCAGACGAGGGCTGTCTTGCAACAACACATTACTTTCATTGGTCATGTACATGTATTTTTGACCCTTGCCAACATTTATCTGGCTAAAAGAGATGTGGATTTGTTTCAATAACAAGAACAATGCTCTTGGAAACAATATCTACAATGAATTTGAAAATAATAAAAAAAAAATAAAAGGAATTGCACCATATGCTATAGAAAAGTCTAATGTAAAAGATGTATATTTAAAATCATGTTTGTGGTGAAGCAAAATGAAAATGTTGACATGAGAGAATTTGTGAGACAGTATAGTCAGTGTTTTGTTAGCTGAAGGATCTAAACCCAGGTACACAACAGTCCAACATATTCAATTCCAGGGACAGCCTTGTTTTCTGTTCGTGTCATATTAAATACAATCCCACCTCCTAATCTGACAACGGTTTCTGTGGCTAAATCATTGAATTTTTATTTAATAATAAACACGTTCTTTGGTTTCTTTGTCTACCTCAGGAGTTTTCTATACCCTCCATCACACTCTTCTGTAAATCCAGCTTCAGAGGGCGTAAAATAGTTCTGACAGACGGCGTTTTGAACCTTTCTCTGGCTGGAATTGATGGGCGGGTCAGCTCTCTGTTGGTCAATGGAGGAATGTGAGTGGTTTCTGACCCATTTAAAGCTCAAGCTCAATCTGATTTCATTGTGGTTTAGAAAGTTAGTGATATTTAGTCTCATTTATGATTAATTTGGATGTGAAAATAATGATAAATAATTGATTTACCTTTGTCGTCAGCTGGGTGTTGTATGAATACAGCAATTTCCGTGGTCGTCAGGTCCTGCTCCATCCCAGCGAGATCGGTGATTGGCAGAAGTTCAGCGGCTGGGGGCAGATTGGCTCTCTTCGTCCATTACTACAGGTACAAAACACCAGCACGTCTCTACTAGAGATCATCTTATAGAGTTGGAGATGGCAAACTATGACCATCTAGTTGTTCAGACAACCCAATGAGTAATTTAGCACATTTCTAGTTCTCAGAAGCATCTCAAAGCATTATTACTTATGATTTGATATGTATGTGTTAGGCAAGGGTGTTGGATAGTTTTGCTCTTAGGCGTGAGAGTTAATAAATTGAGAACAGCACATATTAAGGCAGGGCAAACCGAACACATTTACAACATGTTCACATACTCCAGTAAATCCAGAATGAGATCAGTAATCATCATAATGGCTTAATAATACATGGTTTAGTGGAGTTTATGAAATAAGATTTAGTCAATGTTTATCAACAGTAGTTCTCCTACAGCTATTGGAATCATTCAAACACAACCATGTATCTTCTGTCTTCTCAATAGAAACGTGTTTATTTCCGGCTGCGTTGTGCAGAGACTGGGTGCTTGATGTCTCTGTCTGGACCACTGGATGATATAAAGCTGCTCCGGGTTCAAGTGCTGGAGGAATCTGGTGGTCCAGAGCAGATGTGGGTCTATGAGAACGGACTACTGCGCTGCAAGGTACTCGAGACTTTGATCAACACTGTTCCACCTGTTATGGCTCTGTGTACCGATCATGACCAGCATCTTTCTCTCTTGCTCTTCAGATGGTAGAGGACTGTTGTGTGGAGACTTCTGGAGGTGTGGTGATGGCAGGTTGCAGGTTGAATGTCTCACCTGAACCAGGCAAAGACAATCAGTTCTGGAGCATCACGGGAGACGGAATAATACGCAACAACCTCAAGCCCGACCTTGTGCTGGAGGTCAAAGGTCAGTACTTGCATATGCTTGAAAGAAGAAAGACAATTAAAAGAAAAGAAACAGAAAGGTTTCAGAGAAACATTCACATGCACAGGGTGTGTGTGTGTCATAAAACTGCACCCTGCACTGACAAGCTCATAATCTCTTACTGATGACACATTCTGATGTCACATCATACCTGTGTGATATTTCTATTAGCAACTATGCTCAACCCTCTCACATAAATTCCACAACATCCTGTCAGAGGCAAACAATCTGTGCAATCTAAATGCTTATAATATTCCGAACAGTACTATAGTAAAATTCTTAATATAATTAAAATAGATTAAAATATAATATATGGTCATACAATTTAAAAGGTTCTATAAAATGTTATTTCACTAAATTATTTCTTCAGCTAGGAATGTGCATTATGTGAGTATAATATTTATATATTTTTTTAAATCCTTATTCAGCCATCACATTGAATTATAAAAGTCAATGATTAAAATGTTTTATGTATGGCCCTGGTGCTAAATATATTTGAAAGGAAACATTTTTACATTTAAAACATAAGGAGATCAGGGACATCAAACAAGAAGTGAGATGAGGCTAAATTATTTATTTGGACCGAGACGGTAATCTCTGATGAAAGATCACTGCTGTATGGCTCCTTTTGTTTGTCTGAATTCAGAATGAGGCTGTTCGTCACTCAAATTACTGTAACCTAAGCTCCACCCTGACTTGTGCTCAGCAGTAGCCGTGTTGCCATCTAGTGGTCACTCAAAGGGAGTTTTGGTGTGTTTTAGCTTACCTCAAGGGCATCCAGTATGTAGGTGTTTTTGTTTCCACAGTATTTTCAATTTTGATATTTTTAGGTCAAACCATTCTTGTCTGTCATATAATGCAGGTCTATGGGGTCCACCTCAAAGAGCATGCACAGAGAAGTCCAAATTAAACATGATTTAATGACTCGTAAATGTAAGTACACATTGATGGCCTAAGACACGAAACGAGCGGTTTGTGTGAGAAAACAAACAGTATTTATATTGTTTTTTATATCGTCACACAGTCATGTCCAAGTGATCTAAGGCACGGACGCTTCATTCTGCGCAAGCGCCGGAAAGCGCCAGAAGTGATCTCTTGCGTGGTTGCGAAAAATCAACGTTGTCTGCTGATATATCTAAATCATCTTCCATTGCAATTTCCTGTATATCTAAATATGTTTAGATCCTCACAATGGGTCTCATTCATGAAACACGAGCAGAACGAATTTTTGTGTAAATCGTGTGTAAAGTGGTTCTGGCGTAAATTTTCAGATTCATTAAAATGTTCGTATTTTCCAAATGTTAGTTGGTACGCAAGAAATCTACACCTGCTCCCAGCCATGCGTAAATGGTGCGCTTAACATCCGAACGTTTTACTCATTAATAAGGCTGCATTTTAATTCACCTTAAAATCGGGTAGGCTACATATTTAAACAGCATTTTGAAAAAAATATTTTATATAGTAGCCTATATTATATAGTATAGTATTTTATATATTTTATATATAAAAAACGTTTTTTTTTTTTTTTTTTACTTCTATTATGAGAGCCAGTAGGCTAATTTATGGAAGCTTGTTTCCGCCACTGAAAAAAAAAAAGAATAAATGCGACTTTTTATCACACAATTGCGTGTTATAATTGCGAGATATGAAGTCAGAATTGCGAGTTATCAGGCTAATTCTAAGGGGGAAAAATCCTAAGTTTCCCCTAACCCCTCAGAATAGTTTAAATCTCACAATTCTTACTTTATAGCCTATCATGCATTTATAGACTTTATATCAGCGTGACTATATTATATTATATTACGACTATGTCACGCAATTCTGAATTTATATCTCGCAATTCTGACTTTACATCTCGCAATTCTGAGAAATAAAGTCAGAATTGCGAGATGTAAACTCACAATTGTGAGAAAAAAAAGTCAAAATTGTGAGATAAAAAGTCGCAATTACCTTTTTTATTTTTCATTCTATGGCGGAAACAAGCTTTCATAAGTAATAGCAGATCTGGTGATCGATGGTGGTCCTTCTCCAGTTTGAATACGATTTTTTAACTCACTTGTTTTTTGCTGTCAAGCTTAATGTCGAACCATTTTCTTCTCACTTCTGGGACTGTTCGATTAACAGATGAAACTCCATTAACTGCATCTGTAATATGCTGCCAAGCTTTCTTTTTTTAGGACCTGATAGGCCACTATATACGCTTGAAAATAAAAGTGGCGTTTTGAATGAACTTCTGATAATAAAACTTCAATTTCTGCATCCAGAAATCTTTCTTTTTCATTCGCATTCATGTTATTATATGCCTATATATAGTTGTCAGTCGAATATAATGGGCGGGATTTATGGTAATTGAGAATGAACGTGCACGCGCATCCCATTTACGACTGGTTGGAATTCACTAACACACACACACATTTCACTATCACATCTGACGTTTACGAAGTATTTGTGAATCAGGAGAAGAGTTTTCGGGAAGATCTCTTTACGCGCAAATCACTCTCATATTTACTTGTATATTTACGAATGTTTCATGAATGAGACCCAATGAAGGATAAGACCTCTGAAATCTCTGTGTAAACAATGAGTGACGTACACGTGCGAGAGATCACTTCCGGGGCTTTACCGACGCGCTGTGCAGACCAAAGTGCCCGCGCCCTCAGATCAATTGGACGTGACTGTGATTACAAGAGGTAAAAATTATTTAAATACTGTTTGTTTTTTCACACAAACTGCTCGTTTCGTGTCTTAGGCCATCAGTGTGTACTTACATTTACGAGTCATACGCCTTATTCGCGGCAGCGCCATCTTTGTTTTTTAATGAGAATAAAAGCGAGAGCTGTGAGGGATAGACATGCATCTCTTCAATGGGCTGTACTGTTATTTAATGTGTTTTCGGATTGTTCTTCTCATGAAACACTGAAAAAATATCTTTCCAAGAAATTTCCGTTAACAAAAAACTCCCGACAATGTAAGCTGTGGAAAATTGTAAATAATCTAGGAGCTTTATTCAGCTTTTTACAGCAGATGCCATTGCAAACACGGTAAGTGCTATCCCTCACAGCCTCACTTTCATACCTGTCATGGCGCTGCTCTGAATAAGGTCTATTGAATCATGTTTAATTTGGACTTCTCTGTGCATGGTCTTTGAGGAGAACCCCAGGTAGACCCCATAAACGTCTATTATATGACTGACAGACAAGAACGGTTTGACCTAAAAATATCCAAATATAAAATACTGTGGAAACAAAGACACTTACTTATTGGATGCCCTTGAGGTAAGCTAAAGGCTTATCAAACATTAATTTCAAAGTGAACCATCCCATTAATGAAGAATATACATCATCAATATATGCCTTTGTTATTGTAAGAGGTTAGCGACCCCTGGTGGCGAAAAAATCTTGCATATTGTAGCTTTAACTATATGTTTTTGTCAGGCTTTGTTTTTAAAGTAAAGTTAGTTCTTGTTAAAATCTTGATTAGGTATTTGAACTTCTTAATCTATTCTTCATCCAGGTGGCCAACAGTATGATAAAAACCAGGTCATTCTTAACACCTTTGATGAGCAGAAAAACAACCAGAGATGGACAGTGGAAATCCTTTAGTGCTTGAGTCACAACAGAGACCAATTCTGTTATTCCTGATGTTCAGCAGAAACCCTAAAAGTCTGAGGCTGTTCTGAGTCTTCAAGATGATGGGAATCTAAACCTCCAAAAATTACTCTGAGTCTCTTTCACTGATGGATTGTTATCACAAGAGTCAATTACAGTCTCTAAATGAGTGATGCGTCTTTGAACATTCAGCAGAAGTTCATTGACTACATCAAGGACATTAAAAAGACTTGCCACAGTTCCCTGGATGTGTCTCAATCAGCTCCCTAGTTCAGTAGTCAGGGCACTGATCAGGGAGTCAATCATTTTAAAAGCAGTCTCACTGGCAAAATCATTACAGTGCACTGAAACATTCGTTCCCTAAAACGTCCCACAATGCATCATGAAAACCAGGGAGCATCAATGCTCACTAACAGAAGATCTGAAGTGCAAAACTGAAAAACAAAACATGCGAGCCAACTCGCTACACATAACGACAGAGATAGATGTTTTTAAAATACAAACCATTATTTAATTATATTTCAGCATTAACTACATCGCTAGTCAGTTTATGAACATAATTTAACTCATGTTTGTAATCTAAGGCTGAAATGGTGCACGTATATGTAACAAGCAAAATCATTTTAAGAATGTACTTTAAAAAAACACTAAAAAAGATATCAGATTAAGATATCAGTTCTGCTGTTGTTCATAAATACCAGTAGTGATGTCGATACAATGAGGACGTTGTCATGTCGCAGGCAATAGTCATTAATATACCAATGTATAGTGAGCCAGGGGTCTTTACTCGACACAATACTGATGCATGACCTCGGAAACTAGGGAACTGAATGAGACGCACCCACTTCATGCTAGTATTTTTTTGTTGGTCCAGAAACACAAATAACTGACCTGCTTGCAATGCAATGATCTTACCAAAGGGGGTGCAATAGCATTAAGATTTGTATACAGCTGCACTTTAGATGGCCTTGTTCATTTTTGTGTATTTGCAAAGAATCAAGGTTTGGCTAGTTAGTTTGATGCTGTTTACCCTTGCTTAGTGGGGGAAAAAAAGCTTCCTCCAGTTCTTGAGTTGCTGTGTATTCTGACTAAATTATTTTTTGTAAGAATTACATAAATCGTAGAGATTTCATTATCATAGTAAATTAGATATTTTACTAGTGCCTTCTTTTTTTTAAGGCTTTTAAATAGACTATTTTTTAACATCTCAACTTTCTCGTCTTACATCTCAGGATGGTCACTTGTAAAGTGCTTGTGCATTTTCATGTGCTATCAGCCAATTGGCAGTCATGACATAATTTTCTTGTGGCCAGAGTGATTAATCACATTTATTGGTTCAAAACAACCTGAGAACTAAGGTCTCATGAGTAAAATTAGCACATTTTTAAATGACATACTTTTAAGGGCTCCTGCACCAGATGAGCCACTTCTGTTGAAAGGAATCAGAAGACAAATAGATATGATTTTCTCTAGGTATTACAAACTTAACTGAATGTAAGGCATCATTATATGCCTTTTAAAATAACACTGAATGTTTATTCACACTATTTTACAGTTGCTGTGCAGTGTTTATACATGTGAGACTATTCTGCTTAAATCAGTACAAAAAATAAACCCACCATTGCACATATTATAAAACTTAACATTTCTTTCTATTCGTGCTGATCTGGCATCAGTTTAAATTCTGTTCGCATACTCCCATTTATTGGAAAGGCAGCTGTTCTGCTCAGAGTATTTTCTGTCTCCATTTTCTTTTATAAACTTTTTTGATAGTTGGTTTTGTGTGTTTGTACATTTTCTATATATCTATGTTTAGTCTTCTGTTTTAGTATTTTTATGTTCATGATTTCCAAAATATACTGTTACATAGAATAAAACATTTGTATTGTTTGGTTTGCTTTTCAAGTTGTTTTTGAATAAGACAGAAATGTATATATTTGAAATAATGAACAAGACTTAGTATATAAAAAATATATTAGTATATATTAAATATCTATACAATACTAATTTGTAATGCAAAATAAAGACACAGGCCATTAGATAAATGTATTTAATTCAACGGACATTAAAAAAGTGCCAGGTTTAACAGTAGGTTTTTGGTTGCCATGGTCACTTTTTGTGGTCCTCAGTGATGGAAACCACAGTTTTGCCATCGAGCATGACCCTGCTCTATTTTTTGAAAGGCTTGAGGCACCTTAGCAAATGAGAACACTTCCTCCACCACGATGGGACGGACCTACAACGACACAACAGATCACAAAACTTAAAACTAAAAGTAACTTTAAATAACACCAACAGGTTCACTAAAAAAATCATATAAAAGCCTGAAGATAAACTTTTAAATTGTGCTTGCTTGGTCTGCATTAGTTGATGCTAGAGTCATAGTAGATGTTGTAGTTTAGTTGTGGGTGCAATATGTAGAAGTTAGTATTGTGAGCCGGTAAACAGAAAGTTGCTGGTTTGACCCACACAAGATTTAAGTCCTTGTCTTCACCATTATGCCCTTGAGCACGAACTTGCTATCGGAACTGTCTCTTGTAAAGAGTTTATGGCACCTTGGAAAAAATATATGATCTGCCGAACTCATTATCAAAAGTCGACTGATTCATAATTACAAAAAGAATAACCACTAAAAGGAACAAATAAATTAATTAAACTTCCAACACGGTAACTTACAAATCAGACCAAAAAGCGGGCCAGGTATTGTTTTGTATAAATAAATTTTTAAAAATCTAAATAAAAAAATATCATTTTATTATCATGAACTTTAAAGGAGAATATCTTATCTAAAACAAATCCTCACTGACCACAATCTTGAAGTTGAGAGTGAAAAATATAAACATGCCTGGTTACGAAAACAAACAGAACATACAGGCACACCACCACAATAATTATTTTAAGGAAATAAGATGCATTTCCTGTCTTGTTGCTCTCTGTATCACTTTTAGTTTTACTTAGATGTTAAAAGTTTCTAACTTAAAAAAAAAAAAATAGTTTATGCTATCCAATAAGGAAAAAGCTCTCCTTAAATGCTGCTTAACATTAAAGTTTAAAGGATATCCAGGTGAAACTCAAAAAGATTTGAATATTGTGCAAATTTCAATAAAGGCTTGAAATATTTAACTTTGCATGTAATGAGTCTACATACATATTTTAGTTTCACCTTTTAAGTTGAATTACTGAAATTAATGAACTTTTTGCATCGACTTTCAAAATTTTTCAAGTTTCACCTGTATTCAAATAATGGTGACTTTTATAATGTTCTTTTTGGTTTCTTTCACTTCTTTAAATGTCTGATATTAAATTCATAAATCCCATAGCTCCATAACTACTCTTTCAATGCATACGGCTATCTTGTGTTTATGTCTGGTACAGTGTTTGTTATATCAGACGTCTATCGTGAGGGTAGTGGCCCTTCATGTTCCCGCCATGGAACAGTCAAGTTGTCATAACACGAGCGCATAATGATTGTTCATTTCTGTGTTCAAGCAAACAGCAAAAGACTTAAGAGTCAAAGGTAAATGAGCAACTGTGATTACATTTATTGCATGCTGGTAAAGTTAAGATGTCAGGCTATTTTGACATGGAATTATTTTTCTTCCTGCTAAAAGTTCAAATCTGCAGAGGAAAGTAGATATTTAGACGAGTTACAGTTGCTGTTAATCAAGTGCCACAACTGAGAATCACATATACTAGCTGATAGTTAAGAGATAGACTGAAGATATGGGAAGGAGAAAGCTTTGGTGGCTGACTTGTTGCCTCAATGCCCTATTAAGCCCAATTTATACTTCTGTGTAAAACTCGAGCCCCTTCGGCGTACCCTGACATGCACCTTCCCAAAAATGTAACAACGCGTCAATTCTACGGGTACCACAAGCGCTGTGATTGGTCTGCTAGAACTGCCCCCCGGGTTTCACATGCTCATGCACATGCATATGTAATTCGCGTCAAATTTATAAGTAATTTGCGTGTGAAAGTGCACATGAAGGTACCAAACAAAACTTATTTCAGATTGAGGAAGCTGTAAGGGTTTAATGAACTACAGCAAAATAGAGAGCTTTAGAGATAACTAACTTACTGCAATACTAATTTCTCACTAGAAATTACATCAAAGTGGAAAGTGTTGGTCAAAAACTTACATTGACAGAGTAACTGACCACTGGCAGATGCCATCTTTTTTTTTTAGCTAAACTGTCACGGAATGGAAAGCACAGGATAGTGACATGATCAAAGGCAGCCAAGATTACACCTATGCTGCTTTTAAAAATCAGATGACGGTATTTCCGTCAGTAGACAGGATGTGATATGATTATTGGATTTAAACATGGCTTGTTGCCCTCCTACATGCCTGCGGAGGCAGCATTTTTCAGCTTTCAGACGCAGCTGAGAAGTCCTCACACACATCAAATACACTCAGTCCTGATGTACCTTTCCAGATCAACCATTTCGCTCACCTCGTCCAGCGTCTGGGCCACTTGGAGCAAAGAAACCCCAGCGATAGTGCACTCCTTTCCTGAGGTGCTGAGAAGAGAGAGCATTGAGTACTGAACTGTTTGAACAATCTTCTACCTCCACATTTATAACTTGACTAACTAATTAAATGATGTCAGGGAATTAGGTTTAGGTTCCCAACATTTCTACACTTTCATATTTCCTTCATTCTGGATTCACTCTCTTTTTCCTACGCCACATAACAAGGGTGTGTGTAAAGCAATAATGGGTCATAGCAGTGAAAGGAAAGTGTATTTGATAATGAAATGCCATTCACTGAGTCATCAGTGCATAATCATTTCTAGATCAATAATCGATTAAGCAGATTTGTGACACTGATCATGTGACTTCGTAAAGATGTTCTTGCTTCCACTGAAGCACAAGATGGTCATTGGGTCATCTCACAGCATGTTGGAGAAAATGATCATCAGGTTTGATACAAACTTGTGGAGTTCATGCAGCTCCAGTCGTAAAAGCAAAAGACCAACAACTGAGAATTTTTTTCAGTGTGTTTAATGCCAGAAATGCCTCTTTGCTGGACAGAGACCGTTCTTTTACCAGGTCATGCTTACGTCGGGATTATCAACTAATCTTTTCCGAGCCAATTTGTTCATTTGTTCGTTGAATGAACCAAATGACATTGAAAAAAAGATTCGTTCATTTGATAAACGAGTTTAAACAGGACAGTCAGTTCATTGTCTGGAATCGTTTAAAGCCCTTTGAACAGTTTGCAGTTTGGGCTGAAACTGTCTTTGACCTTGAGCCGTTTGGTTCCCAGTAAAGTGCATTATATGGAGAAAAATCCTGGAATGTTTTAATCAAAAACCTTAATTTCTTTTCGACTGAAGAAAGAATGACATGGATATCTTGGATGACATGGGGGTGAGTAAATTCTTTCTTAAAATTCTTTTTAAAAGTGAAATACTCCTTTAAGTGATTAATACAAGCTGCTAATTCACCCACACATACATCTGTTTGAAAGGTTATAGTTATAAACTGATTAACCATACAAAATAAGAGGAGTTTAAGCCTCTGTGCCAGAAGAAACTAGATTTCTAGATGTTTTTCACCAGCACATGGACAAGCAGTCTCTACCTTTAGCACTTTGCATCCTATGGTGACTCCAGACTGCATCATTCCATCTGCTAGGCCCAGTTGGTCTGTGTTTTGCAGGAACGGTGTTACTAGAGTAACAAATTTAGCACCACTCCAGGGTTTCAGAAGACTTAGTGCCCATTTCTCAGTTTCACCACCAACATTGTCTAAAATCAAATCAAACCTGAAGGAGAGAAAGAGACAAAAGAAATAAACTCAACTTCAATCACAAGTTCCATTAAAAAAACAGCCACTGACCGATTGCCCAAAACGAACTTTTTTCTAAAGTCTTTAGTTGCTTTTCAACTGGTCCAGCAGTGTAGTCTATGACATCATCAGCACCCAGATCCCTCACCAGTCGCTCTGCATTCTGGGAACATGTTACAGTCACATGGGCACCCCAGGCCTTTATCATCTGTAGAGAAGTAAAAACCAACATCAAAATGTCAATTATACAGTAGTGTAACACACAGATGATTAGGTGTTTTATTACTTATTAACTAATTTGTAATTGTTTCCAAAATCGTTTGTAATATTATGCAAAAAAGATCTTACATGCAAAGAATTATCATCATCACCTGTATAGCAAAGGTTCCCACTCCTCCTGATCCTCCCAGGATCTAGAACGCTGTATGGGAAAAGGATAGATCCATTTCAGCCAGTCTTAAACAACTGCACATCTATTATGATTCATCTAATACATTATTTAAAATCATCGTTGTTGTGTTCAAGTGTTGCTCAGGATCACAAGGTCAAAAGCAGAGCAGAACAAAGCAGTTGTATTTAAAGTAAGAATGATCTGCTAAATTTGTAAATACATGCTTCAAATGTGGTAATTAATGTAATTTTTTTAGATGCCTAATCTAAGCAGAAAAGTACAAGTATTTTTAAGTTTAAAGACATATATATGTATATATATATATAGCCATAAATCATCATTTCAAACATCAAAAGCAAACATCAAAAATATGATTTTATGTGAGATAAGCCTATTCAGTGGACAGAACGAAGACCTACTCCCACTCACCCTCAACAGGAGCAACGGACAATGTGGTACAATCACTGAAAGATTAACCTGAACAAACATGTACTTGCCGTTTTTTAGCACAGTTGTCTTTGTTTAGGCCACCGGTGTTGACGACGCAGACCAGGCCGTTTGCAGCCACATACGGGATGGATGCTGCTTCAACATGCCCGAGTGATTTGGGCTTATGGGACACCTAAATCACAGAGATGAACAATGAACTTCTCTATGTAAAGAGTACTGTTCTCTACATGTGAATGAATGCTTTTATCCTTTATACAACAAAACATGAAATTAAATATTACCTCATTGGCACTAAGCACTACAAACTCTGCCAGGCTGCCTGCTTCCATGGTGGAGCAGCGGCCCAGACCTAACAGAGAAAAACAGACCTTCGGGTAATTACTGAGAACATTGTGCATATATATATATATATATATATATATGCACAGTTATGAAATTATATATAATAACTAAATTGAGCACCTGATCGCCTGGTTTAAAGTAGTTTACATCCAGGCCACATTCCATGATCTCTCCAGATACATCCGCGCCCAGGATTAGAGGAAACTCACTGCCTGCCTGGTCTTATGCTCAGTGGATCACGTTTCATGGCCATAGTAGCAGCTCCATAACCACCTATGGGAAACATAAAAAACTTTATTAATAAACTATAAACTCTTACCAGAAAATATTTTAATGTGTTCAATTGAACATTTCAAAATAAAAAAAAAACGTTTATTGTTTAACTTATGGCGTTAATGGCCCAGTCTAGGCTGGTCCCAACACGCCGTGTGACTCATTTCTTCCACAAACGTTGTTTTATTTAAAATTAAGCTTAACATTTTTTTTAAATCAAATATAAAGCTAATGAAAAAAAAAACATTAAAAAACTAAATTAGAAATGTTGCCTTGACAATTAGGTAATTTTTTTTCAGTTAAAGTACTAACATTACTAAAACTCTTTAATTACTATATAAATATATCATATATATAGACATGTATATATATTTAAAATCATTTAAAATATACCAAAACTATAAAAAATATATAAAGAATATAAAAAATTGCTAACTCTACATGTGGTGAGTTACACGTAGGTGGCCCTAACATTGGTGAACATATCAGCAAGAACCACTAATGACAGGTCAAAAATGACAAAAGCAATTCACAATTATGATACTGCATGCTACAGGTCAAAGTCAAATATTTTCTTCATGAAATATGGTGGTCATTTGTCCCTGAACTCACTTATGTCATATCTGGAACGTGACAAAACATCTCCGAACCATGTAAAGATGCCTACAATCATTCTACACATATACAAATCACACATGCTATAAACACAACTGATATCAGTCAGTGATGTAATCGTCCCATACCCCTCATACTAATGTCGATGGGGTTTAAACCCGCAGCGTGCACCTTCACGATCACCTCATCGGGATAGTGGATGATTCGGAAGCGCCGCGTTCTTAGTGAACCGCAACACCTCGTTTTTCCCGTACGTATTTTGTCAGATGACCCGATGCAGGCATCACAGTCCTGCGGGAGGCTGAGAAACCGAAGCTCCTGATACTGACACCTCAGACGAGCTCAACACCCACCGTCTACACATGAACATGATTGATCAGTCATAAAAAATATATATTCCAGGGCCTCTCTCCCGAGGTATATTTATTTCGATATCATAAGTCCTTCACTCGATTAGAAATAAAACCTATTACTGCTTGATTACACAAACCGTCGTCTTCTTGTCCTGCAAAGTCAAAACAATTCCGGTAAACTTTCACACGACGCACTGAACCAATTCACAAGCCAGCGTTGCTGTTCGATTGACCAATCAGAGAGCAGAGGTTATGGCACGTCAGCGAGGTCAACAGAAAGTGTCATGTCAGCCTCCGGTGCGGCGTTTTGTCCGGCAACCGCGATGCTCGGCCTGTCCATTAGAGAGGTCTGTGCTTTCTTTAACTTTAAATTAATTTATATCGCTTACTTGCAGTCAAGAATTAAACTATATAAGAATTCACCGCGCTGTTTTTCATGGCACTGTGTTTCAACTCAGAACTCTTCTAAATTCAGCCTGACATAGCCCTTTTAGGACCAGTAAAGCAGCACCTTTAGGCTGTCTTACAGCAGGCTGTAATGAGATTTTAATTTAATATCCAGATACATGCATTTATATAATTACCTACTAAAATAAAAAGCCACATTTTCTGCCTACTCCAGGTGTCCCAGGCACTGAGGGATGGAAGGGTGTCAGCCACCGAGCTCTGCAAACAGTGCATCAAACAAATACAAAGGACACGTTACCTGACGCTTATATCACCATTACAGAGGAGACGGCCATGGAACAAGCACAGAGAACAGACTACAGGCTCAGTAAAGGTATGTATCATGTGTCACATAAAATGTACAATTAATGGCTGAATAATAATTTCCATTTGCTCTATATTTTCTCTTGTGAAGGTAAACCTCTTGGTCCTCTGGACGGCATTCCCTTCTCTGTAAAAGACAACTTCTGTACGGATAACATTGAGACCACCTGTGCTTCAAACATGCTTAAAGGTCAGCTAAAATACTATAACAAGACTGAAGCAAAGACATTTTATGGTGTCACCGGTGTCATTTAGTCTGTTTGGATTTGTAGGTTACGTTCCTCCATTCAATGCTACAGTTGTGCAGAAGTTGCTGGATCAAGGAGCGAGTCCCCTGTTGGAAAAACCAATTTAGATGAGTTTGCAATGGGGTAAGAGCTCTCCAAGTGTGACCCTACACTGCTTTTCAAAAGTTCAAAAAGTGTCAGTAAGAAATATTAATGTTTTTTTTTTTTTCAGCAATGATACTGTACATAGTTGAATAGATTGAACTGATTATGTCTGCTCTGCGTAGTCTGAGCATTTCCTCTGTCTCTCTCTCTCTCTCTCTCTAAGATCTGGCAGACGGATGGGTGTGGGCCCTGTTCGTACCATGGAGCTATGCAACACAATAGTGAGCAGAGCAAAGAGATCCAGATTCGGATTGGGCAATCACAGAAGTCCAGGAGGAGTGCAGCGGCAGTGGCTTCTTCTCAGCAGGCTTCCTGTGGCAGTGTAAAACTACTCCATATGGTCTGCATGCTATAGCATTCCCCACCAGTAAAGAATACACCTGAACTTTCGCTTCAATACAAGCATGTTTATAAAGCTTAGTTCACATATTTGAGCAGGTGCTCCCAGCATGAAAGCAGAGGAACAGTTCTGTGTATATCTGAAACAATATATTATATTGTCTAATACTTTAGCATTAATTATAGAACAGATGTAGACATAACTCGTTTCTTCTATTGATCTTTCTGACACTTTATACGTGATTTATTGATTAAAATTGATTTATTTAGCAGTTTAATACTCTGCATTTAATTAATTAGGTAATAGATGTCCATGTACACAAGTGAGTGAACCAAAAGACACATTATTACATAATTCAACAATTACTTCATTTACAATTTACAATGTGTATGGTCTTAAAACAAACTCTTTGCCTCACCTGCTAATGGCTGGTAACTTCAGAAAATCTGCTACAAATATGTTTTACAGGCCATTAAACTGGTTTTGCAAAAACAGGCAGTAATGACATCAAAACTTTTGATACTAGTGAAAATTCACAATTTTCTATTCCAATTGCAATACCACAACTACAACTGCAAGCTATAATTAATTTAAATTTTTAATTTAAAATATTAAGGACAAGTAAACAGTTAGTAGTAAAATGAAAAAAAAAATTACAAGCAAAAGCACAAAATAAATAAAATATTAACAAAGATACTGTGAAACTGTGCTTTTCAGGTTTTTCAGTTACTGTAGGTCTGACAGTAGTTTTCAGATACAGAAAGTGTAATAAAGTAAGCAAATGTAAAATAACACTGCATAATCTTCATGATATAAATTTAAACTTAAACATCCTTATTAAAGTTACAAAAGTTTAGTCAAGACCAATGAGTGATTTTTTTTCTTTGTCTTTTGTATGATTCATATTTTTTTTTTAAAAAGACAGCACGAATATTAGGCTGCTGTCACTTTAAGACAAATGCATGGATCTAATAAACTGATACACATGCGTTTACTTTCTCAACTGTTTGCGATATGGGTCATTTAAATGGTTAGTTCACCAAAAAAATAAAATTATTTCATTAATTATTTGTTATAATATTAATTAAAAATTAGCTCCCTTTCGCATCATCTTGAATATTGTCAAGGCTTAAACTTTGTGACGATTCGAACACGGGCCCGTCAACTGTCCTGAGCATCTTTCACGTTTGTTCATTCACTTAGAGCCTTGGGATCTGATACCAGGAAAGGCTCTACCGAAACCCTGGTTCTCTCTGTGGGGTCAGTGGCTCTGAAACCCTCTTACGGCCTACTCTGCTCATCGGCCTCATCCCTCTGGTCAACTCAATGGACGTACCGGGAATCAGTGACCAGGAGTGTCCATGATGCTGCCACTGTCTTGAGTAGGAGAGCTTTCATTCATTAACGTGCGAGAGTCACTGATTTACATTTGTACTTTACGTTTTTGGTTGGTTTTGTTTTTCAGGGATACTGCAGGGCCGAGATGAGAGAGACTCAACAACTGTCCAAGCACCGACACCCCACCTAGCCTTCCTGAACACTTTGACATTAGAGACATATGTGTTGGCATACCAAAGGTAAAGCTGCGTTCAGACCATCCACTGGGTGACATCAGCTCAGGTGTGGTTAACAGCCTGGTAACTCAAATATTCAAACAAGCATTGTTTGTAAAGTTGGACAAATTATCTTCTATACGAAAAATATTATATTTAGATAATTCTGAACTGAATATGTAATGCAGCATTTGAGAGAATCTCACTGTCAAGAAAAAACATCAAGACATTTTAGGTTAATATTTAATTTAATTAATTATTATATTTTTATAAAGTTTAATTTTTTTTTCAGTAAATTAATTTTACTTATTTATTATGTAATTGTAATGTCAAAAAATACTTAATTTGCATAGTACATTTGTAAATGAAAATGTTAAGTATTCATCACAATTCATTATTTGAAATTTTATTTTATGCTGCTTTAAATAAAACATAATTGTGTCCAGGCAGTATTACTGTAATACAGTAATGAAATGGAGTACTGTATTATGTTTATTTTTTTATGGCTGTAATGAGTATATGGGGCAAAATGTGCCCCATATACTGTCATAATACTATCACAATGCAAAAATGGTCTAAGATTCAGCTAATATGTTTGTATAAAATTTTAATAGAGTTTTTATGATGTTAGGAATATCATGCTCCGGGCCTGTCTAAGGAGACTCTGGCCCAGTGGAGTCGAGTTGCTGCCATGTTTGAGCAGGCAGGGGGCAAGGGTACAAGAAGTGTCTCTTCCACACACACAGCACTCTATCGTCTGTTACCACGTCCTATGTTGCTGTGAGGTTGCATCAAACATGGCACGTTTCGAATGGGCTTGAATACGGTATTTAAAGCATAAACATTTCCAAAAACATCACATAACAATTAGATCTACATTGTGGGTTTAAAATGTTGGTGTTATTTTTAAAGCTACAATTACAAAATAAAAATTTTACATCTCCATTTGATTTTTTCATCAGGCCATCGCAGTGCAGTTGACAGCTCCACAGATGCCATGTACGCCACCACACGACATGAAGGGTTCAACAATGTGGTCCGCAGAAGAATCCTCGCAGGGAACTACTTCCTACTGAAATAGTGAGAGCCTCAAAAACAGAACCACAACTGTCTCAGATCTGTTGAACACTTCTTTATTTACTTTATTCATAGTAGCCCCTCTCATGCACACTCTATTTAAAGATGCACAAATTTGCTCACTTGCTTAGTTTCTACTAATGCATTGTCAATACATTTCACTGACATTATAGTTAGACAGATGTTTAAAAGTTTCTGGGCAGTATGATTTTTTTTTTATTTTTTTTAAGAAATTAATGATTTTATTCAGCAAAGATGCATTAAACTGATCAAAATTACAGTAAAGAATTTTACATTGTTACAAAAGGTTTCAATTTCAAATAATTATTTAGCAAAGTTTCCTGAAATAAAACTGTATTAGTTTCCACATAAATATTAAACCACACAACTGTTTTCAACAATGATAATAAGTAGAAACGTTTCTTTAGCACCAAATCAGCATATTTAGAAAGATTTCTGGATCATGTGACACTGAAGACTGGAGTAATGGCTGCTTAAAATTCAGCTTTGCCATTGCAGGAAATAAATTACATGTTAAAATACATTAAAACAAAGAACAGTTATTTTCAATTGTAAAAATATTTCACACTATTACTGTTTTATGGAGCCACTAAAAGGACATGGTGATGAAAAAAATATGAGATGAGAGGAAAAATTGTCAATGCTCTGTGTTGAATGAAAGAATGAATGTTTGCATTCCCCCAGGAGATTTATGTTCGCTTGCAAAACATTTGAATTCTTTGTGAGCAAATGCAAAGTTTCTCAGGGGAACAAATATGAAAATATTTTCAATCACCAAGTCCCTTTAGAGGCTCCATAGTTTTTCTGTATTTGATCAAATAAATGTCTTGGTGAACACAAGAGACTTCTTTCAAAATCTTACCGGTGCCAAACTATTGGGCAGTAGTGTACATTAGTTCCCAGTTTGAGTCTTAGCTACTTGCAGAAGTTATTTTTAACACATGGCCTGCACTTTTTTTTGTCAGGAAACTGTGCCAAAAAAAAAGAAATAGAAACTTATAGAGAGATTTTCAATATGCAGAACATTGTAGCTTGGCATTGTATACTAGTACAAAAAAGTAGCACTTCCAAAATGTTACCATGGTGCAATATCGATTTGCTAAAAAAAATAAAAAATGGTATCTATCCAACCCTACTGTACTGTAGTATGTTTTAACTGCAGCTTTGCCTTGGTTTTTGCTCTCATAGATGGGTTTCAAATCTTCACATTTTACACACTGTCTTTTCAGGAACTATGAGCGTTACTTTGTGAAGGCTCAGCAAACCCGCCGTCTTATCACTGAAGATTTTAAAGCGGTCTTCCGCTCTGGCATAGACGTTCTCCTCACACCCACAACGCTGAGACGATGCACCCGCTACTCTGACTTCATACAGGAAGACAACCGCACACGCAGTGCTCAGGAGGATGTCTTCACCCAGCCTGTCAACATGGCAGGTATGCACAGGAAGTGGATATGAGAGAGAAATTACTCCTCTCAATGTAGTGAGAGTCCATAGAGGTCCTGCATGTCCTTGCACGTCCATATCTGGTTTTACCTGTGCACATGTGGTTTGTTTATCACCTGTTTTGAGGTAATTCAGGGAGTTTTGGGTGATCACAACAATTGTTAGAGGACGTGTGAACTCCAGCTAAATGACCTCTGAGTATAGCAGGGTTGTCTCCTGAAGCAGTATAAACAAACTCACAGCTGAGTTTAATGGGCCGATGAACCAACAAATCAAGTGTCCATCTATCTTCTTGTGATCTTTTTTGAAAGCCTAAATAAGTCCTATACCATATGTATCCTTGTTAATATGTATTTCCTCCATAGGTTTGCCTGCTGTGACAGTGCCAACAGCCCTTTCACCCCAAGGTCTTCCCATTGGCCTGCAGCTGATTGGTCAGACACTACAGGACTGGAAGTTGTTGACAGTAGCCCACTGGATGGAGCAACAACTCAACTTTCCATTGGTCCGTTTTCATGAAGACTCAAATAAGAGAGAGCTGGACCAATCATTCAGAGAAAGGACACATACAGTAGGATTATAACCAACACACAAAGACTGAACAGAAATGAAACCTTTGACAGATAAATTTAGTATGACGTGAGCATGTTTTTTTGTAGTATGTACAGAAAATGCTGTAACAGCACACTGGATCTATAGGAGTCTCTATTTTGGACTTTGGGCTGCATCATTCATTTTCGTTTGCTTCTCAAAATTCAAGTGACATTTATTCTGCAGGATTGGCATAAGTAGAGCCACTGAATTCATTACTGCTGATAAAAGATAAAAATGCAAATATCTCAAGAAATCCTTAAGGTTGAAATTTATAACTTTTTTTATTTGTCAAACATTATAGAGACAATAAAGTGTGAACCATATTTGGGAAAAAGATTCCAATTTTAATAAGTCAGTTATTTATAATAATTTATTTGAATTAAATAGGATTGTATTATAAACATAAACTCACATACACAACACAAATTTTTTTGCTAGGCTGTTTTTTTTATCTATATGAGATAAAACAGCTGTTTTTGGCTATTTTTTTTTAATTAATGAGGAATATCATCATCAGGAAACAGGGATTAGTGACAGAGTGCGTGCCACATTTTGGCAAAATTTCACTGGCAAACAATGTCTGTTGTCAGTATTGTAGCGATGTATAGACCAGGGGCCCGTTTCAATAAGGAGGTTCAACCAAATCTGAGTTAAAGCTTGAACTCTGAGTTGACTTACCCTGAGATGGGAAACTTTTTTTGGGAAGTTTTCGAGTTACAGAACAGCTGAAATGAGTTAGTTCAATCAACTCTGAGTTGACTGACTCTGAGTTAAGCGCATGCACCACAATTATAAAAAGCCATTATCAATGGAGCGCAGATATTACGAGTCACCATGGCAACAACGCAGACAAAAAGAGGTGTTGGGTGTAATTAATTACCAAGTAATCTAAATATTGTAATTTAATTAAAGAGATTATTCTTAATTCTTCTGTAATTTAAAATAAAATATGATACAATTACATTAAATAGGCTACTGCATAAATTATAGACCAATTAAGTATAAAACAATAGTGGATTTAACATACATTTTTTAAAAGGTATATTTTTTATGTAACCTTCTCCCTCTACAAACTTTGATCAATTCAAGAATAAATCATGTAATTGTATACTGTTAATCTGAAAGCATTAAAAGTGCAGTTTCTTGTCTCTCCTCCTTGTAGATTGAGGTGGTTGAGGTTGATATAGGATTTAGTAATATGTAGACCAATACTTTTTAGAGATAGTAATTATTACGTTAATCTAACTACACCGTTGAAGATGTCATTTGTTGTTAAATATTCATAACTATTTTAGAGTAACTTACTGTTATAATATCAGAGGTGAAACTGGAAGAATGTTATTCAACCTAAAGTAGGCTACTATTACTGTGATAATTTTTTACTTAAGTAAAAGTAAAAATACCAGTCTAAAAATCTACTCAAGTAATAAGTAGTTAATTTAAAACATGAGTAAAAGTTAAAAGTAACTTGTTTAACAGTTGGGGTGGGGTGGGGGACTCCCCCATGTGGTGAGAGTTTCACAGTATGAGAACCGTCTCAGAAAATATCACGGTTTATGGTATTAAACAATTATTAAGTATATAAACTGCATATGGTTATTATTATCATCAGTTAAAATGACAGTTAAATAAATTAAACATTTGTTCAATGAAACATATGAAATCAACTAACTTCAATAATTGATTATGAATAAGATTAACATCTTATATTCTATCATCTTATATCATTAATATTAAATTATGTTTGAAAAATAATTGAGTTCTATTAAATGTTTTATTCCAATTTTTTTAATGATTTAATAGAAATATATTATCAAAAACGGCGGTAATCAAATAAAAGTTTAGCATACGTTTTAATCCTTTTATTTTTTGGCAAAGTGCTGCAAAACAGATTTAGTCAATTAAACCAGGGACAAACTATTTATATTCCTTAAAGAATGTGTAAATACATTTTAGTATTATTGTTGGTGTTTAAACAGCACTTCTTCTTTAAAAAAGGGGAGGAGACTGCAAGAAACTCTGGGTTTACTGAAGTAAACCCTTTCTAAGTATAGCCCCCTTTCTGAAACAGAAAACCAAAGAGTTTCCCTCATTTCAGGGTTAACATACTCAGAGTTTTCACTTAACCTCCTTTCTGAAACAGGCCCCTGATCTCACACATAATTCAAGGAAAGCAGCTTTCTGTTGGTCAACAGAAATAGTAATATGTAGAGAACAACTTACGCTGGTTGCGAAACGTGCCTTTGGGAATCTTTCAACTTCACAACATTCGATTGTATGTGATATAATTTATTTGAAAAAATTAAATATAGCATTGTGTTATAAACTTATCGTGGTCTTAAAAATGACCTTCTGTAATCCTTATATTGCAGCTTTTGCTGCAGCTGTGGTTACTTTTCAGATTTTGTGAAAGCATAAAAATAAATCAGTTTGGAAAAACTTGAGTTAAGGTAAAATAAATGTAATTTCTACAGTCATACAAAATGGGCAAGCTTGTAAAACAACTTGTATTCAAAGAGAATGGTTGAAGGTCTCCACCAGAACCATTGAATTCAGTTTGTTCCACAACCAATGCAGAAGTTTGCAAGCAAACCGCAGATGTGGTGCTGTCTTAACCATTCTATGAAAGTGCACACATCCTGTTTCTAAAGAATGAAAATTCTTTCTTAGACTGGAAATGAGCTTCAAGTATGTTAAAAGTATGAAGTCATTATTTATAATTTCTATTTATGGCTAAGGTTATTAATTGAATAAAGGGAGCTGACTGTGAATTATTATCTTTCCATCACATCACAAATTGTGTTGTTAATTTTTGTTTGTTCTGTTCTTACATTAAGGTTGAAAACATAAGCTTAATAGTGTGTTGAATTGTATAATCACAATCTTCAACACTGATAAACAACATCTTCACACAAGTGAAAGAATGTGAATTATAGATTTATCCTTGGACAACTCGTAATGTTGTGTATATTATGAAGCTGGAATCAGTCATTCTTGTTCAGTGGTGTCTTTTGATTAGTGCTGGAAGGGTGCTCTTTATTTTATTAAAACTTAATGTGATTCACTCAGCAGCACCACAGGAAGCTGGTGTATCTAATTTAGTCAATGAAGATGCACACGTTTTTCCATTTAACCATTTCATTCCTAAAAATGTACTAACTATCTGTGACACACACAACACATAGCTCACACGGAAGTCACTTTCAAAGAAAGGAGCTTTCGGTTGGTCAGTGCAGTGAATTTAATTGAACAACTTGAACCAATTGTAAAAAAATCATGTGCACAGTTAAATCATTTAGAATAAATACTGCAATATTCTGTAAAATTTCTATTTAATGGTGACTTTAAACAACTCTTTTTTCAAACCGTCTCAAATTAGATCCTATGTTTCAATTGGCTGAAACAAAAACAACTTCCATCAAAGAAATCAGTGTTGTATATCTTTAGGCGTCACTTTCAGTGCGTGTGTCATTCCTAATATTATGATAAAATAGATAAATATGAATAGATAATGGACCTTTTTTTGCTCACGAAATTTCACTAAATGTTTGCAATTAATTTCATATGTAAAAGACTATAAAAATGCCACATTAAATACCTGTTAGTTTGTTAACACTTAGTTCCCTTACAAGTTTACGGGGAAAACAAAATCGAACCTTACAGCTGTACCATTTTTGGAAGCAAAATCTTATAATTTACATTGAAAAGCTGAAAAATGACATTCATAGAATTCCCTATGTGACAACTGACGTTGGATGGCTTTTCATTTAAATAATTATTTCTTAGTTTCTGTTATCAGTTTTGTACATTCAGGGTTTTTTTTTGTTACTTCTTGTTTTGTTAAAAGATTGTTAGAAATAGTATGTAAGTATTTAAGTATTTACCTTGTGGATAAGCTGCTTGTGAACTTTAGTTCATCATGTGGCTTTCTCTCTACCACTTGTGTTAATATAGTGATTGTCAGACTTTAGTAGCAGCGTGACCATGCTAATTCAGAAGAAAAAGGTTGTTGGATTTACCGATTTAACACGTTTAATTTTTTTTTTAACCCCTTACCTGTCACCCCCCTTTTTGATAATTTACATTAAAATGCACTATACATACTTAAATGGTTGTAATTCAAGAATGCTTTGGAATATATACACAAGTTTGGTCTTGTTTTAAAGAAAACAATCAGCAGATTATTACTGAAAATTAAAGTATGAAAAATTTATGGAAGTTATAATTTACAGTAAATCAAATATTATTTATTAATATATTTTTAAATATAAAATAAATATTTTACTAAATATTTTTTACAATAAAATTACTATAAAATGAAAGCTATATATCTAAACAAGTTGTGTTCCAAATTTAAAGTTGATATCACAAATTTTGAAGTTCCCATGAGATTTTGTTTAGGTGTTAAACCAAAAATAGCCACCGGATGCCATTGAATTCCATTGAATTTAATTGTATGCATTCTGCATTAACAAATTAATAAATTTCTATCCAAATATCACTTCTGTCACTAAATATGGAACCTTGAGACTCAGACCTTTCTGACAATATGTGTTTTCTCAAGATTAGAAAAGGTTTTGATAATAAATTATGAAAGATGATGCCCAAAAGGGGAGGGGCCTAATACAAAAATACCGTTTCTATGGTAACGCAATGTCCAATTTCAAAACGTTTTTTACAGGATGAATTCTGAGTTCGTATGCTTTCAAATGATACCTAATTTATGATAACTACTAAAATATGTGATATAATAAAAAAGGCGATAAAAATAATATTATATTTTAGAGGATAACATATTATAATTTTTAGAGAATAATATTATACTATAATTTTTTTTATTGAAAAATATTAGATTATTTGTTTTATTATTAACTTTTAGCATAAACACAGAATTTGCAATGATTAAAAGTCGATCAATTGGCTTTTTGTGACAAAGGTCAGAATTGTGACAAAAGGTCTGTTAAGAGGCAGATTTTTTAGAGGTGCACTCTTGTCAAAAATTTATCAGTTACTCTTCCTACATAATTTGTAGCAAAAAACAGCAGTCAAATATCTATTTAGGAGTCTTAGACCTTTCCAACGATATATAGTGTGTCATAATTAGATTAGGATTTAATAGTAATAAATCGAAGTAAATTCAGGCGTCCCATATACGGGACGGTGACAGTTAAGGGGACTACAGTTTTAAATTTTCAATGTTCTCATTGTTCAGTATTTAGAGAAAAAAAGCTGTTGTGATTCCAATGATATCCCTCCTTGTGTCGTCATAGAATCAGAGTGATTATTAGTGAAGTTCACAACGTAATTTCAGGAGGAGTGAACCCATCTAATCTTTCAATGAACTGTCGGAGCATATAAACAGCCGCTCATCTTGCTATGGCATCAGCTGTTTTGGCATCCCTCCATCTCTCTAGCATCTTGCTACCATAAACTCTTCATCCAAGCATTGGTAGTCCGACTGGGGGGTATACTGTATCTAAGCTTGAGTTGAAGCCCCTTCTTCGAGCCCCTACACTCCGGATAGCAAGCCAAATACGCTTAACCTTATTAGCTTAAAGATTATATGGGAAAAACTTGTGAAAACGTTAGTTAGTTTTAGTTATTAGTTATCATGCTTGGTGTAAACAGACCTTAACTGAGACATTCTCTGATTGAAAGGTTACTATCACTGTAGGGTGATATGACCTACTGCTGTGGGTTCTTGTATAGCCACACAAGATCTGGATCGGTTTCTGTCATAACCACAGATCAACCATTTTTAACTTTTCACCTTTTGTCCGATTTGACCTGATTTTGATTGTAGGTTATACAAAAAGAGAAAGAGGGAATCTCAGCAAGAAAAGAAATAAGATGGACAATATGAGGTGACCTATAGGGCCGATGTGGCAGGGGGTCTCGTGAGGTAGTCAAAGGAGCCCACAGCAGAACTGTTGTAATGACACTCTGACTTTAATAAAGGCCCATTATTGATAGCTTCAGTCAACACAAACAGTGTTCCGCCTTAATGTTTACACAACAGACTGAAAAATATCAGAGAGACAGATAGAGGGTTACAAATGCTCTTTGCTCTCATCTCGGGGACAAAACACCCTTATTGTTCTGATTCCTGTGAAATAGCTTTTCAGAACGTGGTGATAGGACTTTTTGAACAAAAGTAAAAGCTTGTTTTCCTTGAACACAGCATAAACACATTTTCCTTGTATTCCATTTCCAAATCAACACTAGAATAGTCACGTCGAAGGCTCTATAGCTGTTGTTTTTTTTTTCAATATCTACTCGACATGACCAAATCAGGGGTCAAATACACTGCTAAATTATCCCACATTCTCTCTTGTTTATGAGCAACCATATGTATGATGTTAACTGTAAATATTCAACAAAGCTTAGTCAGTCTGTTCACTATCACTTTGGCTCCTAAGGGATCGTTATGAGGAACAATGCAGTCTTTAATTGAAATGGCCCGAGGTAATTGAAACCTAAGAATAAATACTTACTTTTATTGACCAAACATCTTAAGTGCGTCTAGGAATGTCCATTGATAGGCTGTTTTATACACAGCTAACATACATAAGCCAAGTTCCCTTTTTGAGTTTTGGGTGAGTTCTCACTTACTGTATGCCATTACATCTGTGGCAAAAAGACATCAGCATCTCAAAAGTGACCTTATTCTCTTAAATACTGTAACAGAAGCTGTTGTTTAAAATTGCTTAAGTGTACTATAAGATTTTTTTTATAAGATAATAGAAGATGGAAGAGTAGTATGCTTAAATCTGGGTGGAGAGAAAGAAGTATAGGAAGTAAAGGGGTTTTGCAACCTGCCTTTTCAGTGTTAAAACTGATATAACACTTGCAAACTTGCCCCTTATTTTCTTTAAACACAGGTTGGCCCAAAAAGTGACCGTCTGTTTCAAAGATCAAAGTGACTCTTTTTTTTTACATTTGTTAAAAGAATTATATAATATCAGTGCAATACTGGGATGTAAGTGCATGAATAAAACTCTTTTATAGCATTTTTAAAAATACACACTAATATGAATTTGGATAAAAGATGACACGCAAACATATACATTCATCCACTTTAATTGTGCATGTAGACACATTCTTAATTATTCCAATTAATAGCTCATCACAATCATTACAAAATAATTGTGGAGGAAATGCATTACAGTGGTCAGATTAGAAGAGAAGAGAAAAAAAAACGGACTCTAAAACTGTCACAACAAGTCACAATCTAAACCGGTGCCTTAATGGGGACAAAACACAACTGAGAGCCCAATTGTGGTTTTGTTGGGGTTTGTTGGACCCTCGGTTAAGTCCTCGGAAATTAAATTTCCTTTAAATTCCCAGTTCAAAAAAAAAAAATTATACTGTAAGTTGTTGTGGCATCTTTCTCTCTTCTGTTTGTCTTCTATATTCGCGAATTGTGGAAAAGTTGGCTCTTCGTGTGACAGGCTGTTCATCTCGGTCAACATTCTCCAACCAGTTTAGGACCGACTGTGGATGAAGGCCAGAATTGGTGGGATCAGCAGGTACAGCGCGGTGGGCCACCACGGACCTAATCCTGCAGCGCTGGCCACAGGAGGATCAGAAACTGATTTACTGGTGGTGTTGTAAGTGCTAACCTACACCAACATGAAAGAAAGGTCAGGTATGCAAGCAGATTATTGTACATTACTTTACACTGTTAAAAGTAAAAATGTGCAGTTGTTACCTTAAAGAACAATTTCTGCCTGATCTGAACCTTATAAATAATGTTTGTTGCTGTAATCAAGTTTAGTCAGGTTGATTTTGCTATATTTAATTCTAATTTTGTTTTCAAAAAAGCCAGTTAATTTTAATGTTAATCCATAGGATACCCTTCCCCTTTTTTTGTAACAGTGTTTGTTATATTAATGTTTCTTTGGAGTAGCTGCTTAAAAATGCACTTTGTGTGGTAGTCCTATTATTATTGTTGTTTGTATATTTTTAACCAATATTATTGACACTTGTTGAATTAACAGAGACTATAAAGTAATGTGTAAGTAGTTCCACTCCGGCAAAAGACCCAGCTTCTGCGTCTACACATTATAGAGAAGTGGTGACACCTTTCTAGTATAATCTACATTTACTAGTATAATCTACATTCTACAACTAATTATTACCAAATATATCAAAGGTTAATAAAAATGTATTAACAAAAGGATCAAAGATAAATGAGAAAAATGGGGAAAATACTAGAAAAACTTCAAATGCAAGAGATGAACAAATCATATTGCCTACCTGCTGAGTTGAACAAAGTAAGGTAATCAGTATCCCAAGGCACAATATCAATATTTTATTCATTTTTATGCTGCCTTCTTCCAGATTCTGTTTTCTGTGGGGAAGAGAGTCTGTGTTCAGTGATGCAGAACAGGAGGGGAGTTTTCTTCTCACAGTGGTTGACATTTGACGTGTTTAAACATCTACCCACCAGTTTTTGGTGATCACATCCTCTGTACTGAGACTTCATCTCTGTCTGAGGAGATCTCAAAATAAAAGTTGTGCTTTCAAAAAGTCAAATACACTACATTCTCTAATACATTTCGATCTAGACTTATTTTTTCAACTCCACAAACTAGAATCTAAAGCATTACTAATACTCTGTGTGAAGAGAACACACATTACCTAATTGAATAAAATATGATATACAAGATATACAATCATCCACTTTATTTGTGCATACAGTACAGACACATTCTGAAAATGGTTACATTGATCATATTCATAGTAAAATTTTTAGTAGCTACACAATGTCATTATAGAAATGGAAATTGGGCTGTTATTTTAAATGCATAGGGATAACTGATTTAAGTAATGGAGTAATTTAACCTACTTGACCTAAATCACATATTTTGAGTACAGGAAAACAAACTCTTCCAAGAGAAGTTGCCATTGAGTATGTGAGCCCTCCCTAAAACAGTGACTTTGAGACAAAACATGACAAAGAGTCCAAGGTGAGGTTCAGTTGGAGGAACCTCTGTAAGGGGTTGCAGGCAGCAGATGTATTCATTTTCATTAGTTAAAAATCCACTTTAAAATGAGCTGTTGTGCATCATATCTTTTTGAACTTTGGAAAATTTGCTCTTCTGTCCATTTCGCCACTGTCTCAGTTTTGGTCATCTATGGCGAACACTCTCCATCAATCAGGATCTACTGTGGATGAAGCCCAGGGTGGCTGCTGGGATCAGCATGTACAGTGTGGTGGGCACAGGACCCAATCCTACAGCACTGGAATTTGTGGAAGGATTAGAGGCTGTGTTGCCACTTTTGGACTGATCAGAGCTCATCTAAACCAAACATGAAGAAAGTCAGAAAAGAGTACCTGTTTTTGGAGCTTGTAGATGCACTTTGCTATCATTATTGTAATTAATTATATAGATGCTAACAATGAAAAACATGAGCACAGTAAACAATTAGTGAACAAATCCTTCCATCCTCTTCTTAAAACCTAAGACAATAAATGGGGGAAAAATCATAGTGCCTACCTGAGTTGTAAATGGTATGGTTATGATCAGCACCGCAAAGCACAATATCCAAATTGTATTCATTTTTGTGCCTGTGTTGTCTTCTTCCAGAGAAGTTTACTGCTGGACCAAGGGTCTGTGCTCAGTGAGGGTGCAGGTCAGAAACTTTTATTCTCAAAGTGACGTCAAAAGCACCCACCCAAGGAGATCTTACCTGCAGCTAATTAGATTTAGCTGCAGGTAAGATCTCCAAAGGGGGAGGAGAACTCGCCCCTGGCTACATTGACAAAACAGTAGGTAGGCCTACACTACTCAGCACAAGTGAATAACAAAAACTAGTGTTTTGTTTAAAATATGTTGCCCCCCAAAAAAGCTTACGTTTAGCTAACTGCGGATCACGGAATTAATATGATAATATTAAGATACAGTTTAATAGCTGTTTATGCAACTGACCCTAGGTTGTGGTGTAGGCTACACATCTTTCCCTGTCAAATCTTTAATGACTTATAAGAAAAAATTCTTAAAAAATAAAGTTACCTCTTAAAGTTACCTTTTTTCATTGTCATGACTGCTACTGTTCCTGTCTTTTGCTTCCACCATTGCTATCACCACTGCCATCATTATTAGCATCTATTATTAATATCAATACTATTATTATTATTATTACTATTATATAATCATTCAATTTTGCCATTGTCAATGCTGTATTGGAATTAAGTATCATTATCATCACTACTGCAATAATTTTCCCAACAATAATAATAATAATATAATAATAATCAGGAGAAGATAGGGACTGAAGAGACATGGGGGAATGTTATCTTTTCATATATCATCTTATTTTTATCTTATTATATCATCTTACATTCTATGCAGGGTTGACAATGGCAATTAGGAGATGGGATGAAAAAATAAATAGACATACAATATTGGCAATATGGTGGTAGTGGGGAGTAGGGGCAGTGAGGGTAATGATAATGGTAATAAATAATAAATGGTTACTTTGGTTACGCATACGCATACACACACACACACACACTTCAATTAAACACTTAAACCACTTTTTTTGCTCTTATGTCACTTCTGGAATTATGGAATTACAAGATTGCTCACTATTGCACTATGTTTGTTTGTATGTATGTCTAAATGTTTAATAAAAAAATAAATAAAATAAAAATAATAAAGTTACCTCAAAATGATCATTTACTGGACTAAAGGAACTGAACATGGAATTACAGACATTTAAATGTATGATCATTTGGAGGTAGCTGTTAAAATGATTTGCATTTGGTAGATGCGTATCGAAAGCAACTCAATGCAAGGTACAATTTTTTTATCAGTTTGTCTCTGTTGGAGCAACGGAATGGGTTTACAGGAGGGTTTACCGGTAGGCCCTACTCAATTATTTATATATAAAAATCGCGTTAAAATGTATGTTTCAAACATGACTGAATAAAACTGGGCTGTTATTTTTTACTCTCGACTGTGAGCTACACTTGTTGGTCCACTTTGGAAAACGTGTAGATGTCACGAGTTTAACCCGAAAGGATTCATTTGCCTTGATCACGCCGAAAAACGTTGAAATGTCGCGTTTTAATGAAGTAGCCTAATGAGTAAAATGAATCCTTTTCACCTTGAAAATAATATATATATATATTTTTTTGCATTTTAAATAATAGAACATTTCTCTGTGATCATCAATAAAACAAAATTCCATTTTTTCGGTTTAATGAAAACCAATAGGTCGTTATGGCAGTGGCGATTGCGTGTAGAATAGGTCAACATCGGGTATCTCTCCACTGTTAACGCAAACGTGTAAGTTTCACGTTTGAGGGGTCAAACCGTGGCATCTACACGTTTGCCAAAGTGGACCAACGTGATTATTTCACGTCTTGTCGTGATATCGGGTTAAAGCTCAAGCTCCTCATTAGTGACCCTACAGCGCCCTCTCCCGTTTCAAATCCGCAGTCACAAGAAGAAAAAACCGTTTTCGTTTTATGTGAATGGTTAGGAGAATGTCTACTCTGGCTTCCGTAGTTCCGTCGTTTCTGTCATTCCGGTTGAGATCGAGTGCCGCCCATGCTGAGGAGGAGGTCACATCCCAAAACAAAGTCTCACCCTGGTCGGAAACTCACCTGTCAGAGTCCCTCATGCTGCTGGTTCGGCGTTCGGCAGTAGGTTTCGGCGGTGTGGCTCGATGGGGACTTCGCTGTCTGTGCTCCGGAGACGCAGCGGGCCGGTACCGGGACACCGTGTTGCTGCCCCGCACTGACTTCCCCATGAAAGTGAACGGGCCAAACCTTCTAGAACGAGAGCTCGAGATCCAGCAGGTAAGAGTGTCAGAATTCAACAGCTTATCCAGGACCTGCCACAACATGCTGTTAAAACTGAGCGGTTCTGTTTTGTTGCGTTCCCAAATCACACTGAATGACTGATGACAGTTCTGCTGCACTTCTAAAGCCACAACTCTCTGGTTTGTCTTGTGTTGGTGTTTGAACTTTTTGTTGTGTTGTTTTCCAGAAATGTGGTTTTGACCAGCTGTACACATGGCAGAGAGAGAAAAAAGGTAAGAAGGTGTACTGCCTTCATGATGGACCACCGTATGCCAACGGGGACCCGCACGTCGGGCACGCTCTCAATAAGGCAAGTTACCTCATGTCAGTTCATAGTCGCATAAGTAGTTGTTCCTGGATCCACATCCTTCAAAGACATCCCACAATAATATCCTCAAACCTATATGAAAGGAGATACACTCTCATGACCTTCATAATATGCCATCAGCATCTTTGTTTGATCTCTCCTGCAGATCCTCAAAGACATCCGGAACCGTTTTGAAGTGCTGAAAGGCAGGCTGGTGCACTATGTGCCCGGCTGGGACTGCCATGGGCTGCCCATTGAGCTCAAAGCACTGGGAGACCTGGGAACTAGTGGGCTGACTCCTCTACAGATCAGACAGAAAGGTCAGGAAGTCGCATATAATGAATGTTCTGTGTGAAAAAGTCATTTGTTTTAATATTAAAAGCTTATGTGCTATTTTGCTTCTGCTTAATCAAAAACTGTCTCTCCAATCAGCCCGGGAGTTTGCAGAGAGTGCTGTCTCTGGCAGCGTGCTGCATTCCAGCGCTGGGGCGTGATGGCTGACTGGGACAATTGTTATTATACTTTTGATGGGAAATATGAAGCGGCCCAGCTTAAAGTCTTCCTGGAGATGCACAACAAGGTGAGAGAAGCTCTTTCTGTACAACACAGCTTTAAATGCTTGTCTGACATGTCTTTAAGGTTAAGAGTTAAGAGCAAGATGTTTAAAATATTATTTCTTTTAAAAAATATATCTGTCTGGCTGCATTTGTCACCACCTCTCAATAAAAAACAATATTGTGAAATATTTATTCAATTTTCAACTAAATTTATAAAGTTTTCTATTTTTAAACTAAAGTAGTCTTTTCTTATTGTAACATATCCTTGTGAAAAGTTTTCTGTTCAAGAAAATGACTTGATTTTGTCCATTGGGTATTGATTGGAGTGTTGGATGGTTGTGGTTTGCTTTTCCTGAGATCTAATGTTGGTGACAAGTTGTCTCACCCTCATGCCAGTAAACTTGTTATCAGAGAAGAGAGAATAGATGTCGCTGCAAGAGGGAGAAGTTATTTCAATTAAAGATTATGTGGACGCATAAAAAAAATGATGTGCACGGATAAATCCTTTTTAATAAATACTGCAATTATGGGTGGGCAATGTGACCAATTTTATATGACGATATGAGTCATTTTATTGCACGTTAACAATATCACAATTTTGATATTATTTCTAGCTTTAAATAAGGTTTTATGATGTAATGTATGTTTTATAATACTAACCTAACAAAGTAAAAAAACTCACAAGCTTACTGGACAAGTAAACTGTCAGGGATAAAATAAGAACAATTAACAAACTATTTGCAAGCAATAGTCTAAAACATCAATAGAACAAAGAAACAAATAAAATAGACCTATCTGAAAAACTTCAAGCATTAAATAAGAAATACTACATAGTGTATAAAGTAATTAAATGTACAAAAACACTGCATAGTCTTCACTGTGTAAATTAAATATAAATGTATTCTTATTAAATTTACAAAAGTAATTCTGTCATGAGCAGTGATTTATTTTCCCTGTATTTTGGTGTGGCTGATTAACATTAGTGACAGGTTTATTTTTCCGCTGTCACTTTAAAACCGAATTACTGAAGACCGATCTAACATACTGCTTAACTGAACTGTTTACATTCACTTAAGACATAATTGACAGTGGATACTTGCAAAGCCAGACATTTTGAGACATAAGTGTGTGTATTTGACCTGTTCAAGCCCAATAAGGCAGCAAAAATAACTGCTATAATCCGTTCTCACAGGCTCTATGAGTAGCGGCTTCATGGACAGCAGCACACATGTACCGAAATTAGTTCTCTTTCACTGCTTATTGTGTTTTAATAGTGTTTTTATTGCGCTTAATCATTTGTTTTAAACAGCAATGCTTAAAAACATATAGAGAATGATAAGCTTTCATGACCGCACAGCAACGTCACATGCAATACAGTATTTCAAAGCAAACAAAAAAAAACATAAATTTGTATTTAATGATAACGTTAACTTTTGATCAAACGTTGAATGATAAAAGTTCCTTGCTGGCTGAAAGTATTAATTTCTTTAATATATATGTATATATATATATATATATATATATATATATTTTACTTACCCTAAACCTGTTTGTCATTGAAATGTCATTGAAAAGAATCTCACTTTCCCCTTCTCTTCCTGTTTTTGTGTACAGGGTTTAATCTATCAGGACTTTAAGCCTGTTTTCTGGTCACCATCATCCAGGTAGTAGAAGCTCAGTGTTTGCAGCATTACATAAAGACCTTTATTAAAGCTTAACAGAAAGCCTTGGTTTTGAGTTTTTTTTATGGTATATTTTTCTGCTGTATCTGCCTCTGTAAGGACTGCTCTTGCAGAAGCTGAGCTGGAGTATTGTCCAGAACACGTGAGCCGTGCTCTGTACATCACTTTCCCCTGCTCACCCTGCCAGCCAAACTCGCTTCGATAGCAGGTGTGTGTATATGCTGTCTATGCATGTGCTTTATGCAGGTCACATACACAGAGTTAATGTTACGTTGCTATTTCTGATGTCAGTATCTTCGTCTGTGATTTAGAAGTTGGGGCCGTGTGTCTGTTCTCATATGGACGACCCAGCCATGGACTATTCCAGCCAATCAGGCAGTGTGTTACATGCCCAAAGTACAGTAAGTCACACACTTATGAATCTGTGGGATGAACATGATATGATTTCATGGAAAGTTCATGATCACATGCTTTTCCTCTTTTCAGGTACTCGGTAGTGAAGCGAGCTGATAATGAGCAGCTTCTCCTAGTGGCAACCGAGCGCATGAACAACCTCGCCTCTATACTGGGGACAAGTCTGGAGAGTTTGGCTACGTTCACAGGTAGATCCACTGTTATCCAAAATGATGCTGTCTGAACTGGCCTAAGCATTTATCTGCCTCTCTTTCACTCCTCTCCAGGGTCAGATCTTGAAGGTGGAGTTTGTCAGCATCCCACAATTCCTTCAAAAGAAGTGCCTTTGTTGCCAGCTAATCATGTGACTTTGACTAAGGGAACTGGATTGGTCCACACTGCTCCTGCTCATGGCATGGAGGACTACAGTGTTGCAACACACTTTAATCTGCCAGTAGCATACGTCACCACACCTGTACAATATATGCTGGAATAGTAAGAATCCTGGGTTGTTGATTTTAAACTTGCTGTCTCTCTCACTCTTTCTAGGAGTGCATGGTGGATGAAGAGGGCAGGTTTACAGAACTTGCTGGGGCTGAACTGCAGAATAAATCTGTAATGACTGAAGGCAATGCCACAGGTGAGAGAGAAAGATGGAGGAAAGAGAGAATATATATACACACATATATATATATATATAATAGTAACGAAAATGTTAGTAACTAATGGTGTGTGTGTGTGTGGACAGTAATCTCAATGTTGCAGGCAGCGGGTGCAGTTGTGAAGGAGGAGGACTGTGTCCACAGTTACCCTTATGACTGGAGGACCAAACAGCCAGTCATTACCAGAGCCAGTAAACAGTGGTTTATCAACACAGGCAGCCTCAAAGACAAAGCTAAGGTGAGCCAATATACTCTGCAGCTGGATGAAACCCATCAAAATATGTCTTGGTCATATTTAGCCCCCATATTTAGCAGAATAATACTAAAAAAACAACAACCTCATTCTCATTTCTGTACTGTGGGAAAAAAAGCAAGAATGTATTCCTAATGGTGTTTTTGTACTACCATAATTGGTCATAATTCACCCACAAATATTTATTTTTTATATTTGTTTTAAGTAAATTATGCATGTTACACAGTGAGATTTTTTTATGTATCATTATTTTGCATAGCTAGTAAATTATAAATTATCATTTCCATGATGCAGAAAAAATAATCATTCTCATTACTGTAATGTGGGGAAAAATAGGACTGATATTTCTGCATGCAAGAAATTATATAAAAATTGTTCGTGGAAATAATGCGACAATGCAAAAATATCATGATCCTCCTAAAATAGTATTAATTGTCTTATGTGTGTTAAAAGTAACTTTTTATTTGTGAGTGAGAGAAGTGAGCGGATACTTTAAGTGTGTGTGAGTTTCACATTCACAAATAAATGTCAAGTTACTTTACGCGTGTTCTTTTCTTGAACTGGACATGTTTTTGTGAGTGCACATTCTGCTTTTATTTGATTTATTAAAGTTACTTTTGTTAGAAGTATTAAAAATTTAACTGATTTCCTAGTAAATTTCCAATTATATGTTTTCTGCATAAAATAAACTGAGTGTGTTTGCATAGGATGCCCTCCAGAAGGTGCGTGTTATACCCAGATCGGCTAGGTCCAGTTTGTTGGCGATGTTGGACAGAAGAACATACTGGTGTATATCTCGGCAGAGGAGCTGGGGCGTCCCCATCCCAGTGTTCTACCACAAGGAGACCGAAGAGCCACTCTTAAACAAGTACATACTTACACTGTCATAGACATACATATAAGAAATGCATATAAAATACAAGTCTAAGAATTCCCTCTTTCTTTCTCAGACATTCAGTTACACACATCGCTGAACGTTTTCTCTGAGAAGGGAAGTGACAGCTGGTGGGCGGAGCCAGTGGAGACATTTTTGACTCCAGAGGTTCTTCGGAAGGTACTTTCTTCCTACATTTTCATTCAAACGTTCTGGATTGGTAGGATTGTGTTTTTATTTTTTTTAAAGAAGCCTCTTAAGCTCACAAAGTCTGGATTTATTTGTAATATTGTAAATATAGTAAAATATTACAATTTAAAATAACTACTTTCTATTTGAAATGTCATTAAACTATTCCTGTGATGGCAAAGCTGAATTTTCAGCAGCCATACTGCAGTTTTCAGTGTCACATTGCCCTTAAGAAATCATTATATGATGATTTGCAACACAAGAAAATTGTCTTATTATTATCAATTATGAAAACTGATACATTTAAGTTTTTTGTTCATGGAAACTGCTACCTTTTTTAGCATTCTTTAATTTTCTTCATTTTAAAATGTCTTTACTATTACTTTTGATCAATTTAATGTGTCATTTCTAATCATTATTACTATTATTATTAGTAGTAGTATTTTTTTTTTAAATCTCACTGACCCCAAACTTTTGAACGATAGTGTATGTTTATGCCACAAACAGGACCTGAAGTTAACTTTTTCGGATTTAAAAATTCACCTGCCACAGAGACTTTTTACCAGCCATTTTTTTTTTGCCTAACAAACGTGAAAAAAACCCCCCGTGAATTTCACAATATTGTTCTTTAACTTGTAAGAATACACATTTAAGTGCTGTCAAGTAATAATAACTCTAAGAACATCAATTTTTTAAAATCTTTTTATTCATTGATTTTGACATACACAACATACATATATATATATATATATATATATATATATATATATATATATATAGTAAGTATAGGCTATAATATAGTATATACTCAACAGATAGACCTACCGCAGCTCGTAAACAAATCACACGTGGCTGTGTTGATGGTTGATTTAGTCATGTAGACAGATCCTGACAGCTTTTAGTTACAGCGTTCAAGAACCGTTAACTAAATTAATACTGTTATTACTGGTAAAATTACCGGGTACCAGACATTTTCTCACCGGTTCCCAACTCCCAACATGCACAGTTGCACACGCACACACATCTGTGCAACTGTCATTGTACTGTAACCTATGTCAGCGTTACATTATCTCATCCCATCTCGCCAACAGTTTAATACTCGCACATCCAAACATAGTAAGAAAAAGGGTCTCATCTTCTTTCCTGATCGCATGAACGTTACGAAACAACAGTCGCTGTCATAAATCAGCCGCTCACGAACCTTGTCATTGCCGCCGATTGTTCACTTTGTATTAAAATGTCTTCTTTACTTTTCTCATCCTCATCTTTTTGTTGGCTGTTTGTTTCAGCGGGCCTCTTTACCAGAGTAATGTGCCGCCACCTTTCAGCTAAAGTCCAACGCAATAGCGGACTTCGTTGAAGTGTAAAAATCCTAATGAATCACAATTCTCATTGGCTACCTGCCAATGTGGCAGGTAGATTGACAGTGTTACCCGCCAATAGCAAAATTCACCCGCATTTGGCAGGTGGTCGGGTGTTAATTTCAGGCCCTGGCCACAAATACTCTTTAGTGCAAAATGAAATGTTAACTAGTGAAAACAATTTAGTATAAGTTCTAAATTGTTTGTGTGTTTTGTCAGAGTAAAGCAGGTGCACTCTCTGATTATGTGCGGGGTGAAGATGTCCTGGATATCTGGTTTGACAGTGGTGTCTCATGGGCCGCTGTACTACAGGGTGAGTCATCAAAGTGGTCCTTATCAAAACATGTATTTCTGGATATTTAAGCAATCAATAAGTATATTGTTGATTGCTTTTCTGGGGCCCTTTGGTAATGCTTTGTTACATTAATGTTATGTCACTTCTCTCTCACTCTCTTTCTTTCAGAATCAGACCCGCGTGCAGACTCGTATGTGGAGGGAAAAGATCAAATCGGCGGTTGGTTTCAGTCGTCGCTCTTCACCAGTGTAGCTGTACGAAATAAAGCCCCTTACAAGTGAGTAATAAAAATGCATTTCCTATCGTCACAAAAGAGTTTAGCATTGTAATAGATATGCGTTGAAAATGTATTTATTTCTGCTGCTGTTGCAGAGGAAGTACAGAGACTTGCTCCTCCCAATACATATACAGGCATTTACTGCCTCAGCACAAATAGCATGCATTACAGGTGGAGCTGGGGAAGGTGGAGGGTTCCTGAAAGCTGCCACAGCAAACACTGTACAGTATTTGAATGTAGAGTAGCATGCTCATTGGCTGCTGATGCAACAGAAACCAATCACAGGGTTCCCGCAGGGTCTTAAAAAGCCTTAAAAGCATTGAATTTATGAATTTGGAAATAATACCTTGAAAAGTCTTGAATTTTGATGTCTGGGTCTTAAAAAGTGTGCTGTATGTCAGTGTTCATTTCATTGACGAAAACAAAACAAAAATTCACAGACAAAAATAAGATTATAACTAAATAAAATCTAGTTTTGAATGACAAAAACTATGCCGAAAATCTATTGACATTTTCGTCAACAAATAAAAACTAACGTTAGATGAAAATGTTAGATAGTGACGATCTGGGAAGCGAACCAGTCAGAACTGATGTCCTGCGTGTGTGTTAGATGCACACATTGGTACTGTAATGTGCTGATCTACCCTGCGGTCTTAACTTTTAAAATGTAAACCAACCACGCAACAGCCCGAAGCGTGGAGCCGTGCACATACCTGTACAGCGTGCGGGTACTGCTGCACTGAGCTCTCTTTCGTGTCTGAATGGACAAATACAAACACAACATTATGTCTAAATGTCCGTTTTGGAGAGTATTCATGTAAACTATGTCGGTTATGTCTTAGAAAGTTGTGAGTTTAGGGGAGCGCGGGGCACAACGTAACGCGGGGCTAGTTGTAACACGCTTGTTTTAAATACTTCCACACATGCTGGCATGACGAAACTTGGTATATTTACTAGTTGCCATTTCAACACTATATAGAGAAAAAAATGCGCCAAAATTCCAAAATCTTTGTAAGATATCACTGAACATTTATTTAACCATAGCAAAAGTGCATTTCTTACTTAAGTTAATTTTTCGTCTCTATTTTTTGTGTTTATTTAAAATTAGACAAATCTGATATTATTTTAATCTCCAATCTGTTGTTTAACCGTTGATTTAGTTCTTTCATGCTTCGCTAACTAGCAGAAGACACTAGCAGGGTTTAAATCACAGTTGTGCAGTTGGGGCATGTTGTAACACTGTGTTACAATGTGCCCCTATTAGAAATATGATATTATATTCTATACTTTTATGAATTCTATTGAGAAAACATGAGAAACATGTAAATAAAGACTGAGAGTCAATGCTCAGAAATTATTAAGTATTATTTTGTTTTGAATTATGCTGTACATCTGTGTTTTCCGATGTGTTTGTTGTCAAACTCAAAAATTAGTTTATTTTTAATTATTAAAAAATGCCGTTATTTTATATGAAAAAGTTAATAATTGTATTTTATTAAGAAAATATTTTGGCTTGACTTGCATATGTTTTTGATCAGATCAGATAGCATTTTAAGCTGTCATATGGTGATATTACAATGTGCCCCTCACATGTTACAATTTACCCCACCTATGGGGCATGTTGTCACATTTCACTTCCATTCTTTCAGGGTAAATCAAGAAAAAAGTATACACTGTATTAATAAAACAAAACCACATAATTGTGCTAGACATGTGGGAAATTAATGTGGGGGAAAAAACCTCTAAACCCTAAGTAGATTTACACATATTGACAAAGTCAAAAACTGTTACTTTGTGCCCCGCTCTCCCCTATCGGATGTGCATCAGTGCAATCCAGTATCCGCATGTCATCTGGGCATGATCCGACTTCTTACAAGCGACAGTGGCAATAAACATAGCCTAATGCGGTCTGTGTCATTAATTTTGATCAAGCAACAAAAAAAAAAAAAGAAAAAAGTATTCACTGTTTGTTATTATCTTTAATAAGGATTAATTTGTATTTAATTCACACAAAATAATTGTTGACTTGAAAAGAATAAAGAATGATGTAAGTTGTTATAAAGAATGCATATATCATTCATTGAAAAGAAGACTGTGTTTTACTTTAGGAAAAGTGGTTTTATTTAATTTTAAGATATTTTTTTTAAGTCACAGTAGTTAAATCTCGTATATGCATTGCATGTTCAACTTCAAAATCATTCATATTAATAGGTCAATATATCTTTTCTCCAAAAGTATAATTATGGGTTTGGAAATTTTATAACACATTACAATTTACCTAAACACACATTATATTTTAGTGGACTAAATCTATATGTAGATTTAGAAAATCTAAAAAAAAATCTAAAGTCACTAAAAATACTACATTGTATTTCGTCAACTATAGCCAGACTAAAACTAAAACAATTCAGATGACTAAAGATATGACTAAAACTAAATGAAAATTTTCTGTCAAAATTGACACTGCTGTATGTAACTTGTCCGTATTGAATTTTTCCTCAAAAGTATAATTTGTCAACCCCGATTATTATGATTTTCAATGTTTCATTGTTCATGGGTCTCTCAGTTCCCCATTATTCCTAGCATGGGAAATAAGTATAATGATTAAAACACAACTTAGCATTGTTCGGCAGACTTTCTTGTGGCCTACTGAAATATTTCTAATTTTCACTCCTGCTCTGGGTTATCATCTTTTATCCATTCCACATTTGAAAGATAAATGAACACAAGTTGAAGGATTTTGTTTTCTTTGCTGTGTATGGACGGTGAAATAGGTATTAATTTGTTATATAAATGGTCTTAAAAAGACTTGAATTTAACTTGAAGAAACCTGTAAGGAACCCTGCAATCAGCTGCACCATTTAGAGAACAATGTGATTGCTAGCAGATTGAGTTAAGGACTGCCTGCACCATGTAGTTTTGTGACAGAACTTTGTATGTGATATGTGACAAATACATATGTTAAAAAATATGCCAATCACCTTCTTTGTGTATTCAGAGCTCTAGTGGTCCATGGATTTGCTGTGAGTGAGAGAGGAGAAAAAATGTCCAAGTCTATAGGCAACGTGGCTCGACCCAGATGTTGTTATTAATGGAGGGAAGGTGAGATACGATCAACCAATGCTAGAATTAAATTATGTCATCCAGTCAGTGTTTTGAAACATCCATTTCTCTCTCTTCAGGACTTGTCTGTCTGTCCTCCATATGGTGCTGATGTTTTGAGATGGTGGGTTGCAGAGTCGAACGTGTTTTCTGAGGTTCAGATCGGACCGAACACACTGAACGCTGCTAAAGACAGCATCAACAAGGTCTGGCACATATCAAAGCAGTTAAATTGTTGCAGTGATTTGCTGCCAGTCAATGCTAACTTTGAATTCACTTTGAGATTCGTACATATACGCTACTGTTTTAAAGTTTAAGTAAGGTTTGTAAGATTTATATTTTAAATGAATAATTTGACTCAGCAAGGATTCATCAAATTGATCAAAAGTTAAGACATTTATAATGTTACAAAAGTTTTCTTTCAAAACATTGTTCTTTTTTATCTTTCTGTTTATCAAAGAATCCAGGAAGAAAAATGTCAGTTTACTCAAAAAATAGCACAACTGTTAAACACTGTTAATAATAAGAAATGTTTCTTGAGCACCAAATCAGCATATTAGAATGATTTCTGAAGGATCATGTGACACTGAAGACTTGAGTAATAGCTACTATAACTTTAACTATTAAAAATATTTAATGTTTCACAATAGTTACTGTGATTTAATCCTTTGTAAGTTTAAATGACATTTTTCCAAAACATCTTACTGACCACAAATTTATGAACGGTAAGGATAGATCAAAGTGTTTATGAGATAATGACCTCTCATTAACCTGCTATTCTCTCTCACCAGCTGAGGAACACACTGAAGTTTCTCTTGGGGAATCTCCAGGGTTTTGATCCTCGTACCCAGGCTGTGGACACTAAACAAATGCACTACATAGATCAGTACATGCTACACCTGCTCAGAGAGTTCAGCATGAAGGTGAGTCTAAATGTTAACAGGTTACAATGTTTGTATGGGCTGGGCTTAAACCAGCTGTGCATTGTTGTTGTATGTGCTGTAGGTAACTGATGCCTACAAACGAGTTTGACAACGGCCGCGCCATCCGTCTGCTGCAATCCTTTGTCACTAGAGAATTATCCAACTTTTATTTCAGCATCATTAAAGATCGGTAACCACTCATTCAGTTATGTAACTTTCTGTTCGAAAATTAAGCCATTTTGTATGCTCCGTAGCAAAACGTCTCACTCACTTCCACTCTCTCAGGCTTTATTGTGACCCTGAGGACTCCCTTGGTCGGAGGTCGTGTCAAACGGTTCTAGAAGAGATTCTGGATGGAGTAAATCGCTCTATCGCTCCTGTCCTCCCTCACCTCGCTGAGGAGGTGTACCTGCACTCTCCTGGACATGATGGTACTCGCCTAATTTTCGTGCAACTGTACGGCTACAGACTGGCTACCTCACTGTAATGCTTCTCACCTCTCTCTTTGTCTGTAGAGGGGGACACTTTGTTTCGTAGTGGCTGGATTAAGACCGATTCTGTGTGGCGGAAACCAGGACTGGAGGAAGCAGTAGAGGGCGCATGTGCCATCAGAGATTCCTTCCTGTCCGTCTATTCCGGGACGTAACGCTGCTGAGTATGACCTCATCATTGCCATTGAACCCGGCCTGTTCTTTGAAATCATGGAGGTACATCATGGATTCAGAAATTCATTCAATTTTTGCTTGCGATTTGTCCATTTAGAGCAGAAGTGTCAAACTCGGCTCCTGAAGGGTCACTGTACTTTATAGTTGGAGTTGAGCTCCAACCCACTTGAAGGAGCTAATCAATGTTTTCAGGATTACTAAAAATGTATTGGCAGCTGTTTTAGAGATGTTTGGCACTGAATACTGCAGGACAGTGGCCCTCCAGGAACTGAGTTTGATTTCCCTGGTTTAGACCAAATCATAACAAATGGCAGACAGGCTGAATGAACATGCAAATACATTTTTTTTGACAGTATGTGGCTCTACAAAGTCAGCAGATTGTGGCCCTGCTTATAAGTTATCATATCACGCAAAACTGCAAATTATTCTTTGTTCTCAAATTGTTAATGTTAACAATGTCAGCATTGCGTGACTACATGTAATGTCCTTCCGAAATGTATCCTTGTTTTTGCGTGGGTCCGGTTGCAGTCTCTTCTTTTCTGTAGCCACTCCGAAGTCCGAGCAAAGTCTTTTGCGTTTTACATTGGGAGAATCTCTAGTTGTCACTGATGATTGTGGTTTGAACCTTTCTGGATCCACCATCAAATTGTTAAGTTTAATTATATCAAGTGCTGTGAGAAAAGGCTATAAATCTCCACCTCCAACATCCTCACACGCAATATAGCGGATACTAGCCGAGACACTTTTTTATGTGTACAGATGTGACGTAATGATAAAGACATGCTTGAATTTCCCATGGAAATCCACAAGGACCAATGGAATTAAAAACATTACAAACTTACCACTTTGAATCAGAGCTAAGGCAAGCAGATAGTTTTGAACAAACATTTGTATTGTATGAATAGAGATAATAGATACTTTAAATAGATAATAATTGTACTTTATTTGCTTGTGCCTACATTTTATAAGTTGTTTTTTCCCCACCCTTTTCTGCTTTTCTGCCAGTCCCTTCAGAGGAGCCCACTTCCACCTGCTCTCAGCTGACAGAGCTCATGATGGCCTCACGCACCACGCTGACAAACTCCCTCCCGCGGGATTTGCCATCGGATTCTGTCACAAGCACAGGAAAGTTCCTTATCAATCTGGAAGGTGAGATGCTTTAAATTACCCAGTGTTTCCATCACAAAAACTAACACCACATACTCATTACTATCCCTTTTTGTACCAGTTAGTTTAGACCAGTGGTTTGTCATGGATAATTCGAAATAAAACCTTATGAAAACTAATCTCGGATACAATTGGCAACTTTTGGTTTTAATTTAGAAGCAGTTAAACTAAACTTGCCTTTACTTCAGAAACAGATCATTTTTACAATTCCTAGAGATATTATGGGACTCTAAAGTAATCTGTGTTCTGTAGGGGGAATGTATCCGTGAAGAGAGTTCATACAGCGTAGCCGCGATGCCCACCTCTCTCTCACGCTGTCCGAGATGTCGGCGATACACAGCAGGTGAGGCAGACTGCCTCTGCCCACGATGCCAAACCGTGCTGGAAAATACAAAGTAATCACCCTGACTGTTGCCATGACTACTGCCCACCCACTTGCCCTCCTCCTTTGTTGAAAAAGGCTGCAAGGGCTATCATGGACCAGTATGAAGCTGCTATTGTAAGTTGTGAGAGAGGGGGTAGCATGTTACTCAGGGGTCGGACAGGAGACAAACTGTTATGAATGAATAAAGCTAAAATTTAGAAGGAAAACCAAACAGGAAATTCTCAACTGAGAAAACATACAAAATCCTGTCTCAGATCATGCTTACAATATTAGCTCTGACCTGGGATCTGTGTTAAGTTGACAAATTTAACAGTGCAGTTCTCTGCTACAGGTTTAAGCTAACTAATTGTCAGTACGTTGAGAAGAGCGTTTGTATATGTCAGTTTGAGCTTGTGTGCGGTGGAAGGAAGGTTTGGTTGACGTCGTCTAACTGTACTTTCTGTATATTCAAGTCATTAGGGGTATATTTTATTGTGACATTTTGCATTGAAGATGTACTTAACATGCAGAAGCAATTTGTGAAACCATTCTTTGTGACGTCGATTGAATGTGGCAGTTTTATCAAAGTGTGGCTTTACAAAATGTAGACATTCATTCTGCTATTTTCATAAATGAGGCTCTGTGGGAGGAGAGTTTTTCAGTTTTTTAGTTTCTCTAAATTATGCTTTATGACATGAGTTTTATTGCTATGCCAATAAACAATGCATACAGAAAAAGATAATGTCTCTTAATGTAAATCCTCATGGGTTCACTCACTGTAATGAACATTCAAATCTTATGTTTACATGGACTGTAATGTTTAATTGGCCCTAAAATATCAATTTGAATAAATTGTGAGAAAACTAATCCTTTTTTAAAACCAGCACGTTTGAACCTCAGTGTTCCCCATATTTGAGGAACATGTTGCTGATAATTTAATGCTCCAGTTTCATTTTCAAGACAATAAGCTGCACAACAGTTCTCTGGAAATTATCTTTAATTTTGGTATCATGTAATATGAGCAGCCAGGCACAGCTGGTACAGGACTGCATAAAAGGTCAGCACTACAGAAGAGGTCTTTCTTTCTCTCACCCTGCAACCACACCTAAAGTTGAACATTTAAAATAAACACATACATTAACAGGTGACATTTTAGTGCTCGTTGACTAATAAACAGCACCAATTAGACATTACAGACACATTTAATTGGCAGAATAACTGAGCGAGAACATCTAGAATTTGAAATAGAAAATATACCCCTCATGGTGTTTATACACTGTAATGTTTTGATTATACTGATTAAAGCAGGGGTTCTAACTCCAGTCCTCACGACCCACTGCTCTGCATATTGTGCATGTCTCCCTTATTTAACACACCTGATTCAGATCTATTCTAACGAGCTGAGGATCTGAATCAGGTGTGTTAAATAAGGGAGACATGCACAATATGCAGAGCATTGGGTCGCTGAGGACTGGAGTTGAGAACCCCTGGATTAAAGCACAATATTATTTTAAGGCTTCCTTGTAAAGAAGGCCCTTCTTTAACGACAGGACTACTGTACATGAATAACATAGTTTTTATCCTGAATAACACTCTAGACACTAGAGACTCCAGGCCCTTGTTCGTGACCCGTTCAATGTGCACAGGCATTGTGGGGTAGCACATTCTCTAGAAGTGCTAGTGTTATTGATATGTTATTTTAGTGACAGACGGGAAAAAAGATTAAAGCCTGCTGATTACTGATGATAATGCATTTATTTAGGCTGCTGACTGGATGGTTATCCAGGTCTTTAGGCTCCTGGGAAGGTTTTGAGTCTGGAATATTTGAAAAACATGATTCTCATTCTTTCTCCTCCAATGCATTTCTCTATATCAGGGCTCTTCGTGTAAAGAGTCCACAGCATCCAGCAGGTGGAGGGCAAGGCTATACTGGGCGTGGTTTTCGGGGAGCATCTCGACGACTTTGTTGATCAGTTGTCTGCTCTGAGACAGAGGTACTGAAGGACAGCGTAGCTCACTGGGGTCCTAAAACACACAAAGCATGATACAGGTGATCGTAAAGGCCATTGCACACTGAGTACGAAATTTTCGGATGCGTTTTTTCGTGTTCGTCAGCCTAAAAATTTGTCACGCATAGAAACCTTGCACACCGAGTCCGATGCGTATTTATTAAACCTTTGCGGGAAAAACGCAAAAATACCAAATGGATTCGTCAAGCAGTGAGGATGATTTTGTTGCCCTCTCTCTTATTGAAAAGAGAAGAAAGAGAAAATATTACGTCCATACAATCCTGAAATTGAGCCGAGAGGAAGGAGAGTTTCACCTCCTTATCAAGGAGTTGCGAATTTATCCCTAGTGATTCAACATTTACTTCAGAATGTCAGTGGGACAGTTTGATGCTTTGCTAGCGATTCTGGAGCCATTAAAAACAAGATCACCAATTTCCGTGAACCAATCGTTTCTAAACGGAGATCTGGCAGTATGGACACGCACACACAAACACCCGGGCGTGGCACGGTTCGAAGCGCTGGGCAGAAAAAACAACTAGGCTGTTATATATTGTGCCCAAATAATACATTAGTTATCGAATTGGCTGCTCAATCACATCTTATTTGATCCTAAATTTCAATCTGATTGAAAGGGGAGGTTTATTCATTTCATAATCCAATATAGAGAAGAGAACATAAACACCTGATTGAACTGAAAACCGAAACTGAAATCATTGCAAATGTGCAATGATTTGAGGACGATCGAGCTCCCCTCGGCCCTGAATTGTCAAAAGACCTCTCAAAATGCTGGCTCTGGATGCGAAAAACGCAGAAAATCGAACCCGATCCGATTATTTTTATGACGGACGAAAGTTTCGGAGGCGGTGTGCAAGCATGATTGACATAACGTGAGGTCGATTTTTTTTTTTTAACGTGCGAAATTTCGGATGCGAATTTCGGACTCGGTGTGCAATGGCCTTAAGACAGTAAGAGATTGGCAAACTGCAGGCCACGTATTCTTACCATAGCCTTCAGCCAGGTGCAGAGGGTCGGTGGCAGACGGGCCAGCAGCTCCATGTTGGGTTTAGTCTGTGACTGGGAGTGGAGTAGGGAGAAGGAGAGTCTCTGACCAGTCAACACCAGCAGCTGAGAACCCAAAACATCCTTGTCCTGCACCTCCATCATCACCTGAGAGATTACAATAGAAAGAAAAAGTGGAAAGTTAAATGACAGAAAAAAAAATACCCAAAAAGATATATACAGAGGATAAATAAGGAAAAGACAATGAAAAATTATAAAAACAAACGAAAGAAAAAAGAATTACGTAAAGACAATATATATATATTGTTTTACATATCAAACAAGGTCTGGCTATATAAGGAAAATGCAACGAGAGCTCGGGGACTGCTTTATTTCTGTATCAGATCAGCCCGTGAATGCGGTGTCGTCTGAGATAATGTCTTCAGATAATTGTAGTTCATAATGTCTGGTAAAGTTCTTTGTTCTGAGAACATTTGCATTGATTATCTTTCAATTGATTATTAAATTGTAATAATAATAAATTGTTATATTTGGTTATTCTAACAGACTTTTACTATTTTCATTAGAGTTAAAAGGAATAATCAAACATTAACATATATTTAATGATGCACAGATATCATTGAAAAACCTTTTCATTTTATGGAGTCAGATAAAACGAGTTGAGATTAAACGTATTGCATTTAATTAAAAATCCCTTTGCCATGGGAAGAGACAAAACACGCGTGAAACCTTCACCTCTAATGGAGTACCACCATTGGATCGATTTAGCAGGCCTTACAGAAAGAAACAACAATTGACCCTTCGCTGAAGCCCCGCCCTCCCTAGTTACTGTTGCTACGCCTGTCAAGCTTTCGGGGCTGGCACATCTATTACAGTGTGTCTGCACCGGTGTCAGACATTCCCAATGAGATAATTAGTCATTTTCGGCGAAAAAGTTAAATATCTGAGAGAGCGAGACAAGGTAGACTGCAATATTGCATTCGAGGGATATATTCACGACATAATATGCAACCGATAACGTTAAAGCCTAGCGTTATTGTCCCAGCGCAAGCAGCAACCGCCTCATATGCTGACCATTCAAATGGGAAACACACAAATTGAGGAACAGCTATGTTCATGCACAGCAGGGTATGTGAAAATCCTAATAATTATAAATCAAACAGTTTATCCATAAATCTTGTGGAACAAAACTAATACCGAGAGAGCCGCGATCGGATTGGGTTAAAGTAACTTAGTCAGGGGTAACGTTAGTAGGACGTCGATTAACAAAATGCTGAAATATATTTTAAAGTATGTCAGTGAGCCTTTGTCTTGTCTTTAATCGTCTTATTTTACGTTATATCATTATGACCAAAGAACCGTCAATATTTCCAAGCAATAATGTTAGGTGTTTTTGTTTATCATGTCGACATTTACCGGTAGTGGGTCTCCCACACTGCTTGATCACGCCCATCATTTCTCCACTTGGCTTTTAGATTTTCTGGAAGGAAAACTATTCCTCTCCCGTGTCCAAACTTTTAGGATAACGGTTTCAGATTTGCACAATCCATACGCACAATGCTTCAGCATGTTTCCCTCGTTTCGAAAGCTTGCCAGACCTCCCGCGCATAGTTACGGTTGCTAAGACACGATTGGCCAGTGGGGGTTTTCGGGCGTGGCTTAGCGAAGGGTCAATTACGAAAAGAAAAAGTAAAGAAAAAAAGCATGAACTTTTACTTCTGTGTGTATGCTCAAGAGGTTTAACAATGCGTGTGTGCGTTACCTCCTCTGCCCGCAGGTCCAGGCCCTGGTTATAGAGCTCACAAACAAGGTGTCTGCGTAGTATGTCAGTATTGACTTGCAGTAGAGACGAGAGCTCCATACACACAGACGGCCACATGTCTTCAGAACCACTGTGTTTCACACCGTTCTCCTCAGCTTCAGCTAGAACCTTCACCCAGCCTGTTAACACGTTCATCAGAAACTACACACACAGAAATATAGTCAGTGCATTCATGTTAGAGTCATTTCCTGTGTGCATCCTGTGTTTTCTTGTATTTTTACAGTACTGGCAATAGTAATAACCCACTATTTTTATAATGGCATAAATGCTACGTGGTATCTCAATATCTCAGCTCAGGAAGGGTCTAGAGCCTCCATTTTTGCACTTAAATCTAAGTCGACAAAAAACGACACTGTCAATTTTTTTTCGGGTTCGTAATTTTGATTTGCTCTGATCTTCTTGAAACTCTGGGTTCTGATAGAGGGCCATGAGACTTAGACCTGAGTGCAAAATGGAGGCTCTAAACCCTTCCAGAGCTGAGATATTGAGATCCCACGTAGCATTTATGCCATTATAAATGTCTCAATATCTCAGCTCTGGAAAGAGTCTAGAGCCTCCATTTTGCACTCAGGTCTAAGTCTCATGGCCCTCTATCAGAATCCAGAGTTTCAAGAAGATTGGAGAAAAATATTTTTTTCGCACCAAAAAACAAAAACAAAAGGGGTACCACTGTCGTTTTTTTTGTGTGTGAAAAAATTAGTTTCTCCAATCTTCTTGAAACTCTGGATTCTGATAGAGGGCCATGGGACTTAGACCTGAGTGCAAAAATGAAGGCTCTAGACCCTTCCAGAGCTGAGATATTGAGATATTTATAATGGCTCAATATCTCAGTATGTCACAAATATCTCATAAATATCTCAATATCTCAGCTCTGGAAGGGTCTAGAGCCTCCATTTTTGCACTCAGGTCTAAGTCCCATGGCCCTCTATCAGAATCCAGAGTTTCAAGAAACTTTTTTTTCACACAAAAAAAAAACATAAGGGGTACCACTGTTGTTGTTTTTTTGTGCGAAAAAAAAGTTTCTCCAATCTTCTTGAAACTCTGGATTCTGATAGAGGGCCATGGGACTTAGACCTGAGTGCAAAAATGGAGGCTCTAGACCCTTCCAGAGCTGAGATATTGAGATATTTATATGGCTCAATATCTCAGTATGTCACAAATATCTCATAAATATCTCAATATCTCAGCTCTGGAAGGGTCTAGAGCCTCCATTTTTGCACTCAGGTCTAAGTCCCATGGCCCTCTATCAGAATCCAGAGTTTCAAGAAACTTTTTTTCGCACAAAAAAAACAAAAACATAAGGGGTACCACTGTTGTTGTTTTTTTGTGCGAAAAAAAAAGTTTCTCCAATCTTCCTGAAACTCTGGATTCTGATAGAGGGCCATGGGACTTAGACCTGAGTGCAAAAATGGAGGCTCTAGACCCTTCCAGAGCTGAGATATTGAGATATTTATAATGGCTCAATATCTCAGTATGTCACAAATATCTCATAAATATATCAATATCTCAGCTCTGGAAGGGTCTAGAGCCTCCATTTTTGCACTCAGGTCTAAGTCCCATGGCCCTCTATCAGAATCCAGAGTTTCAAGAAACTTTTTTTCGCACAAAAAAAAAACATAAGGGGTACCACTGTTTTTTTTTTTTGTGTGAAAAAAAATAGTTTCTCCAATCTTCTTGAAACTCTGGATTCTGATAGAGGGCCATGGGACTTAGACCTGAGTGCAAAAATGGAGGCTCTAGACCCTTCCAGAGCTGAGTTATAGAGATATTTATAATGGCTCAATATCACAGTATGTCACAAATATCTCATAAATATCTCAATATCTCAGCTCTGGAAGGGCCTAGAGCCTCCATTTTTGCACTCAGGTCTAAGTCCCATGGCCCTCTATCAGAATCCAGAGTTTCAAGAAACTTTTTTTTCGGCCAAAAAAAAAAACATAAGGGGTACCACTGTCGTTTTTTTTTTTTTTTGAAAAAAAAAAGTTTCTCCAATCTTCTTGAAACTCTGGATTCTGATAGAGGGCCATGGGACTTAGACCTGAGTGCAAAAATGAAGGCTCTAGACCTTTCCAGAGCTGAGATATTGAGATGTTTATAATGGCTCAATATCTCAGTATGTCACAAATATCTCATAAATATCTCAATATCTCAGCTCTGGAAGGGTCTAGAGCCTCCATTTTTGCACTCAGGTCTAAGTCCCATGGCCCTCTATCAGAATCCAGAGTTTCAAGAAACTTTTTTTTTCGGCCAAAAAAAAAAAAACATAAGGGGTACCACTGTCGTTTTTTTTTTGTGCGAAAAAAAAAAGTTTCTCCAATCTTCTTGAAACTCTGGATTGTGATAGAGGGCCATGGGACTTAGACCTGAGTGCAAAAATGGAGGCTCTAGACCCTTCCAGAGCTGAGATATTGCTACGTGAAACCTGAGTGCAAAAATTGAGGCTCTAGACCCTTCCAGAGCTGAGATATTGCTACATGAAATCTCAATATCTCAGCTCTGGAAGGGTCTAGAGCCTCCATTTTTGCATTCAGATCTAAGTCACATGGCCCTCTATCAGAATCCAGAGTTTCAAGAAAATCAAAATCTTGACCTCAAAAAAAAACGACAGTGGTACCCCTTACGTTTTTTTTTCGGGTCAAAATTTTGATTTTCTTGAAACTCTGGATTCTGATAGAGGGCCATGTGACTTAGATCTGAGTGCAAAAATGGAGGCTCTAGACCCTTCCAGAGCTGAGATATTGAGATTTCACGTAGCATTTATGCCATTGTAAATATCGCAATATCTCAGCTCTGTATGCCATTATAAATATCTCAAATATCTCAGCTCTGGAAGGGTTTAGAGCCTCCATTTTTGCACTCAGATCTAAGTCCCATGGCCCTCTATCAGAATCCAGAGTTTCAAGAAAATCAAAATTTTGACCTGAAAAAAAAACGTAAGGGGTACCACTGTCGTTTTTTTTTCGGGTCAAAATTTTGATTTTCTTGAAACTCTGGATTCTGATAGAGGGCCATGGGACTTAGATCTGAGAGCAAAAATGGAGGCTCTAAGACCCTTTCAGAGCTGAGATATTGAGATCTCACGTACCATTTATGCCATTGTAAATATCTCAATATCTCAGCTCTGTATGCCATTATAAATATCTAAATATCTCAGCTCTGGAAGGGTCTAGAGCCTCCATTTTTGCACTCAGATCTAAGTCCCATGGCCCTCTATCAGAATCCAGAGTTTCAAGAAAATCAAAATTTTGACCCGAAAAAAAAACGTAAGGGGTACCACTGTCGTTTTTTTTTTCGGGTCAAAATTTTGATTTTCTTGAAACTCTGGATTCCATAGAGGGCCATGGGACTTAGATCTGAGTGCAAAAATGGAGGCTCTAGACCCTTCCAGAGCTGAGATATTGAGATTTCACGTAGCATTTATGCCATTGTAAATATCTCAATATCTCAGCTCTGTATGCCATTATAAATATCTAAATATCTCAGCTCTGGAAGGGTCTAGAGCCTCCATTTTTGCACTCAGATCTTAAGTCCCATGGCCCTCTATCAGAATCCAGAGTTTCAAGAAAATCAAAATTTTGACCCGAAAAAAAACGTAAGGGGTACCACTGTCGTTTTTTTTTTTCGGGTCAAAATTTTTGATTTTCTTGAAACTCTGGATTCTGATAGAGGGCCATGGGACTTAGATCTGAGTGCAAAATGGAGGCTCTAGACCCTTCCAGAGCTGAGATATTGAGATCTCACGTAGCATTTATGCCATTGTAAATATCTCAATATCTCAGCTCTGGATGGGTCTAGAGCCTCCATTTTTGCACTCAGATCTAAGTCCCATAGCCCTATATCAGAATCCAGAGTTTCAAGAAAATCAAAATTTCTGACCCGAAAAAAAACGTAAGGGGTACCACTGTCGTTTTTTTTTGGAGGTCAAAATTTTGATTTTCTTGAAAACTCTGGATTCTGATGAGAGCCATGGGACTTAGATCTGATTGCAAAAATGGAGGCTCAGACCCTTCCAGAGCTGAGATATTTAGATATTTATAATGGCATACAGAGCTGAGATATTGAGATATTTACAATGGCATAAATGCTACGTGAGATCTCAATATCTCAGCTCTGGAAGGGTCTAGAGCCTCCATTTTTGCACTCAGATCTAAGTCCCATGGCCCTCTATCAGAATCCAGAGTTTCAAGAAAATCAAAATTCTGACCCGAAAAAAAACGACAGTGGTACCCCTTTACGTTTTTTTTTCGGGTCAAAATTTTGATTTTCTTGAAACTCTGGATTCTAATAGAGGGCCATGGGACTTAGATCTGAGTGCAAAAATGGAGGCTCTAGACCCTTCCAGAGCTGAGATATTGAGATTTTCACGTAGCATTTATGCCATTGTAAATATCTCAATATCTCAGCTCTGTATGCCATTATAAATATCTAAATATCTCAGCTCTGGAAGGGTCTAGAGCCTCCATTTTTGCACTCAGATCTAAGTCCCATGGCCCTCTATCAGAATCCAGAGTTTCAAGAAAATCAAAATTTTGACCCGAAAAAAAAAACGTAAGGGGTACCACTGTCGTTTTTTTTTTCGGGTCAAAATTTTGATTTTCTTGAAACTCTGGATTCTGATAGAGGGCCATGGGACTTAGATCTGAGTGCAAAAATGGAGGCTCTAGACCCTTCCAGAGCTGAGATATTTAGATATTTATAATGGCATACAGAGCTGAGATATTGACATATTTACAATGGCATAAATGCTACGTGAAATCTCAATATCTCAGCTCTGGAAGGGTCTAGAGCCTCCATTTTTGCACTCAGATCTAAGTCACATGGCCCTCTATCAGAATCCAGAGTTTCAAGAAAATCAAAATTTTGACCCAAAAAAAACGTAAGGGGTACCACTGTCGTTTTTTTTCGGGTCAAAATTTTGATTTTCTTGAAACTCTGGATTCTGATAGAGGGCCATGGGACTTAGATCTGAGTGCAAAAATGGAGGCTCTAGACCCTTCCAGAGCTGAGATATTTAGATATTTATAATGGCATACAGAGCTGAGATATTGAGATATTTACAATGGCATAAATGCTACGTGAAATCTCAATATCTCAGCTCTGGAAGGGTCTAGAGCCTCCATTTTTGCACTCAGATCTAAGTCCCATGGCCCTCTATCAGAATCCAGAGTTTCAAGAAAATCAAAATTTTGACCCGAAAAAAAAAACGTAAGGGGTACCACTGTCGTTTTTTTTTCGGGTCAAAATTTTGATTTTCTTGAAACTCTGGATTCTGATAGAGGGCCATGGGACTTAGATCTGAGTGCAAAAATGGAGGCTCTAGACCCTTCCAGAGCTGAGATATTTAGATATTTATAATGGCATACAGAGCTGAGATATTGAGATATTTACAATGGCATAAATGCTACGTGAAATCTCAATATCTCAGCTCTGGAAGGGTCTAGAGCCTCCATTTTGCACTCAGATCTAAGTCACCATGGCCCTCTATCAGAATCTAGAGTTTCAAGAAAATCAAAATTTTGACCCGAAAAAAAACGTAAGGGGTACCACTGTCGTTTTTTTTTCGGGTCAAAATTTTAATTTTCTTGAAACTCTGGATTCTGATAGAGGGCCATGGGACTTAGATCTGAGTGCAAAAATGGAGGCTCTAGACCCTTCCAGAGCTGAGATATTTAGATATTTATAATGGCATACAGAGCTGAGATATTGAGATATTTACAATGGCATAAATGCTACGTGAGATCTCAATATCTCAGCTCTGGAAGGGTCTAGAGCCTCCATTTTTGCACTCAGATCTAAGTCACATGGCCCTCTATCAGAATCCAGAGTTTCAAGAAAATCAAAATTTTGACCCGAAAAAAAAAACGTAAGGGGTACCACTGTCGTTTTTTTTTCGGGTCAAAATTTTGATTTTCTTGAAACTCTGGATTCTGATAGAGGGCCATGGGACTTAGATCTGAGTGCAAAAATGGAGGCTCTAGACCCTTCCAGAGCTGAGATATTTAGATATTTATAATGGCATACAGAGCTGAGATATTGAGATATTTACAATGGCATAAATGCTACGTGAAATCTCAATATCTCAGCTCTGGAAGGGTCTAGAGCCTCCATTTTTGCACTCAGATCTAAGTCACATGGCCCTCTATCAGAATCCAGAGTTTCAAGAAAATTAAAACTTTGACTCCAAAAAAAACGACAGTGGTACCACTGTCGTTTTTTTTTTCGGGTCAAAATTTTGATTTTCTTGAAACTCTGGATTCTGATAGAGGGCCATGTGACTTAGATCTGAGTGCAAAAATGGAGGCTCTAGACACCTTCCAGAGCTGAGATATTGAGATTTCACGTAGCATTTATGCCATTGTAAATATCTCAATATCTCAGCTCTGTATGCCATTATAAATATCTCAAATATCTCAGCTCTGGAAGGGTCTAGAGCCTCCATCTTTGCACTCAGATCTAAGTCCCATGGCCCTCTATCAGAATCCAGAGTTTCAAGAAAATCAAAATTTTGACCCGAAAAAAAAACGACTAGTGGTACCACTTACGTTTTTTTTCGGGTCAAAATTTTGATTTTCTTGAAACTCTGGATTCTGATAGAGGGCCATGGGACTTAGATCTGAGTGCAAAAATGGAGGCTCTAGACCCTTCCAGAGCTGAGATATTTAGAATATTTATAATGGCATACAGAGCTGAGATATTGAGATATTTACAATGGCATAAATGCTACGTGAAATCTCAATATCTCAGCTCTGGAAGGGTCTAGAGCCTCCATTTTTGCACTCAGATCTAAGTCACATGGCCCTCTATCAGAATCCAGAGTTTCAAGAAAATTAAAATTTTGACCCGAAAAAAAAACGTACAGGGGTACCACTGTCGTTTTTTTTTCGGGTCAAAATTTTGATTTTCTTGAAACTCTGGATTCTGATAGAGGGCCATGTGACTTAGATCTGAGTGCAAAAATGGAGGCTCTAGACCCTTCCAGAGCTGAGATATTGAGATTTCATGTAGCATTTATGCCATTGTAAATATCTCAATATCTCAGCTCTGTATGCCATTATAAATATCTAAATATCTCAGCTCTGGAAGGGTCTAGAGCCTCCATTTTTGCACTCAGATCTAAGTCACATGGCCCTCTATCAGAATCCAGAGTTTCAAGAAAATCAAAATTTTGACCCGGAAAAAAAAACGTACAGTGGTACCCCTTACGTTTTTTTTTCGGGTCAAAATTTTGATTTTCTTGAAACTCTGGATTCTGATAGAGGGCCATGGGACTTAGATCTGAGTGCAAAAATGGAGGCTCTAGACCCTTCCAGAGCTGAGATATTTAGATATTTATAATGGCATACAGAGCTGAGATATTGAGATATTTACAATGGCATAAATGCTACGTGAAATCTCAATATCTCAGCTCTGGAAGGGTCTAGAGCCTCCATTTTTGCACTCAGATCTAAGTCCCATGGCCCTCTATCAGAATCCAGAGTTTCAAGAAAATCAAAATTTTGACCCGAAAAAAAAACGTAAGGGGTACCACTGTCGTTTTTTTTTTCGGGTCAAAATTTTGATTTTCTTGAAACTCTGGATTCTGATAGAGGGCCATGTGACTTAGATCTGAGTGCAAAAATGGAGGCTCTAGACCCTTCCAGAGCTGAGATATTGAGATTTCACGTAGCATTTATGCCATTGTAAATATCTCAATATCTCAGCTCTGTATGCCATTATAAATATCTAAATATCTCAGCTCTGGAAGGGTCTAGAGCCTCCATTTTTGCACTCAGATCTAAGTCACATGGCCCTCTATTCAGAATCCAGAGTTTCAAGAAAATCAAAATTTTGACCCGAAAAAAAATCGTAAGGGGTACCACTGTCGTTTTTTTTTTTGGGTCAAAATTTTGATTTTCTTGAAACTCTGGATTCTGATAGAGGGCCATGGGACTTAGATCTGAGTGCAAAAATGGAGGCTCTAGACCCTTCCAGAGCTGAGATATTTAGATATTTATAATGGCATACAGAGCTGAGATATTGAGATATTTACAATGGCATAAATGCTACGTGAAATCTCAATATCTCAGCTCTGGAAGGGTCTAGAGCCTCCATTTTTGCACTCAGATCTCAAGTCACATGGCCCTCTATCAGAATCCAGAGTTTCAAGAAAATCAAAATTTTGACCCGAAAAAAAATCGACAGGGGTACCACTGTACGTTTTTTTTTCGGGTCAAAATTTTGATTTCTTGAAACTCTGGATTCTGATAGAGGGCCATGGGACTTAGATCTGAGTGCAAAAATGGAGGCTCTAGACCCTTCCAGAGCTGAGATATTTAGATATTTATAATGGCATACAGAGCTGAGATATTGAGATATTTACAATGGCATAAATGCTACGTGAAATCTCAATATCTCAGCTCTGGAAGGGTCTAGAGCCTCCATTTTTGCACTCAGATCTAAGTCACATGGCCCTCTATCAGAATCCAGAGTTTCAAGAAAATCAAAATTTTGACCCCGAAAAAAAAACGACAGTGGTACCACTTGTCGTTTTTTTTTTTTTCGGGTCAAAATTTTGATTTTCTTGAAACTCTGGATTCTGATAGAGGGCCATGGGACTTAGATCTGAGTGCAAAAATGGAGGCTCTAGACCCTTCCAGAGCTGAGATATTTAGATATTTATAATGGCATACAGAGCTGAGATATTGAGATATTTACAATGGCATAAATGCTACGTGAAATCTCAATATCTCAGCTCTGGAAGGGTCTAGAGCCTCCATTTTTGCACTCAGATCTAAGTCACATGGCCCTCTATCAGAATCCAGAGTTTCAAGAAAATCAAAATTTTGACCCCGAAAAAAAACGACAGTGGTACCCCTGTACGTTTTTTTTTTCCGGGTCAAAATTTTGATTTTCTTGAAACTCTGGATTCTGATAGAGGGCCATGGGACTTAGATCTGAGTGCAAAAATGGAGGCTCTAGACCCTTCCAGAGCTGAGATATTTAGATATTTATAATGGCATACAGAGCTGAGATATTGAAGATATTTACAATGGCATAAATGCTACGTGAAATCTCAATATCTCAGCTCTGGAAGGGTCTAGAGCCTCCATTTTTGCACTCAGATCTAAGTCACATGGCCCTCTATCAGAATCCAGAGTTTCAAGAAAATCAAAATTTTGACCCGAAAAAAAAACGTACAGTGGTACCCCTGTACGTTTTTTTTTTGGGTCAAAATTTTGATTTTCTTGAAACTCTGGATTCTGATAGAGGGCCATGGGACTTAGATCTGAGTGCAAAAATGGAGGCTCTAGACCCTTCCAGAGCTGAGATATTTAGATATTTATAATGGCATACAGAGCTGAGATATTGAGATATTTACAATGGCATAAATGCTACGTGAAATCTCAATATCTCAGCTCTGGAAGGGTCTAGAGCCTCCATTTTTGCACTCAGATCTAAGTCACATGGCCCTCTATCAGAATCCAGAGTTTCAAGAAAATCAAAATTTTGACCCGAAAAAAAAACGTACAGGGGTACCACTGTCGTTTTTTTTTCGGGTCAAAATTTTGATTTTCTTGAAACTCTGGATTCTGATAGAGGGCCATGGGACTTAGATCTGAGTGCAAAAATGGAGGCTCTAGACCCTTCCAGAGCTGAGATATTTAGATATTTATAATGGCATACAGAGCTGAGATATTGAGATATTTACAATGGCATAAATGCTACGTGAAATCTCAATATCTCAGCTCTGGAAGGGTCTAGAGCCTCCATTTTTGCACTCAGATCTAAGTCCCATGGCCCTCTATCAGAATCCAGAGTTTCAAGAAAATCAAAATTTCACCCGAAAAAAAAACGACAGTGGTACCCCTGTACGTTTTTTTTTTCGGGTCAAAATTTTGATTTTCTTGAAACTCTGGATTCTGATAGAGGGCCATGGGACTTAGATCTGAGTGCAAAAATGGAGGCTCTAGACCCTTCCAGAGCTGAGATATTTAGATATTTATAATGGCATACAGAGCTGAGATATTGAGATATTTACAATGGCATAAATGCTACGTGAAATCTCAATATCTCAGCTCTGGAAGGGTCTAGAGCCTCCATTTTTGCACTCAGATCTAAGTCACATGGCCCTCTATCAGAATCCAGAGTTTCAAGAAAATCAAAATTTTGACCCGAAAAAAAAACGACAGTGGTACCCCTTACGTTTTTTTTTCGGGTCAAAATTTTGATTTTCTTGAAACTCTGGATTCCTGATAGAGGGCCATGGGACTTAGATCTGAGTGCAAAAATGGAGGCTCTAGACCCTTCCAGAGCTGAGATATTTAGATATTTATAATGGCATACAGAGCTGAGATATTGAGATATTTACAATGGCATAAATGCTACGTGAAATCTCAATATCTCAGCTCTGGAAGGGTCTAGAGCCTCCATTTTTGCACTCAGATCTAAGTCACATGGCCCTCTATCAGAATCCAGAGTTTCAAGAAAATCAAAATTTTGACCTCGAAAAAAAATGACAGTGGTACCCCTTACGTTTTTTTTCGGGTCAAAATTTTGATTTTCTTGAAACTCTGGATTCTGATAGAGGGCCATGGGACTTAGATCTGAGTGCAAAAATGGAGGCTCTAGACCCTTCCAGAGCTGAGATATTTAGATATTTATAATGGCATACAGAGCTGAGATATTGAGATATTTACAATGGCATAAATGCTACGTGAAATCTCAATATCTCAGCTCTGGAAGGGTCTAGAGCCTCCATTTTTGCACTCAGATCTAAGTCCCATGGCCCTCTATCAGAATCTAGAGTTTCAAGAAAATCAAAACTCTGACCCGAAAAAAACGTCAGTGGTACCCCTTACGTTTTTTTTTCGGGTCAAAATTTTGATTTTCTTGAAACTCTGGATTCTGATAGAGGGCCATGGGACTTAGATCTGAGTGCAAAATGGAGGCTCTAGACCCTTCCAGAGCTGAGATATTTAGATATTTATAATGGCATACAGAGCTGAGATATTGAGATATTTACAATGGCATAAATGCTACGTGAGATCTCAATATCTCAGCTCTGGAAGGGTCTAGAGCCTCCATTTTTGCACTCAGATCTAAGTCACATGGCCCTCTATCAGAATCCAGAGTTTCAAGAAAATCAAAATTCTGACCTCGAAAAAAAAACGACAGTGGTACCCCTTACGTTTTTTTTTCGGGTCAAAATTTTGATTTTCTTGAAACTCTGGATTCTGATAGAGGGCCATGGGACTTAGATCTGAGTGCAAAAATGGAGGCTCTAGACCCTTCCAGAGCTGAGATATTTAGATATTTATAATGGCATACAGAGCTGAGATATTGAGATATTTACAATGGCATAAATGCTACGTGAAATCTCAATATCTCAGCTCTGGAAGGGTCAGAGCCTCCATTTTTGCACTCAGATTAAGTCACATGGCCCTCTATCAGAATCCAGAGTTTCAAGAAAATCAAAATTTCGACCCGAAAAAAAACGACAGTGGTACCCCTGTACGTTTTTTTTTCGGGTCAAAATTTTGATTTTCTTGAAACTCTGGATTCTGATAGAGGGCCATGGGACTTAGATCTGAGTGCAAAAATGGAGGCTCTAGACCCTTCCAGAGCTGAGATATTTAGATATTTATAATGGCATACAGAGCTGAGATATTGAGATATTTACAATGGCATAAATGCTACGTGAAATCTCAATATCTCAGCTCTGGAAGGGTCTAGAGCCTCCATTTTTGCACTCAGATCAAGTCACATGGCCCTCTATCAGAATCCAGAGTTTCAAGAAAATCAAAATTTTGACCCCGAAAAAAAAACGACAGTGGTACCCCTGTACGTTTTTTTTTCGGGTCAAAATTTTGATTTTCTTGAAACTCTGGATTCTGATAGAGGGCCATGGGACTTAGATCTGAGTGCAAAAATGGAGGCTCTAGACCCTTCCAGAGCTGAGATATTTAGATATTTATAATGGCATACAGAGCTGAGATATTGAGATATTTACAATGGCATAAATGCTACGTGAAATCTCAATATCTCAGCTCTGGAAGGGTCTTAGAGCCTCCATTTTTGCACTCAGATCTAAGTCACATGGCCCTCTATCAGAATCCAGAGTTTCAAGAAAATCAAAATTTTGACCTCGAAAAAAAACGTAAGTGGTACCCCTGTACGTTTTTTTTTTCGGGTCAAAATTTTGATTTTCTTGAAACTCTGGATTCTGATAGAGGGCCATGGGACTTAGATCTGAGTGCAAAAATGGAGGCTCTAGACCCTTCCAGAGCTGAGATATTTAGATATTTATAATGGCATACAGAGCTGAGATATTGAGATATTTACAATGGCATAAATGCTACGTGAAATCTCAATATCTCAGCTCTGGAAGGGTCTAGAGCCTCCATTTTTGCACTCAGATCTAAGTCCCATGGCCCTCTATCAGAATCCAGAGTTTCAAGAAAATCAAAATTTTGACCCCGAAAAAAAACGTAAGGGGTACCACTGTCGTTTTTTTTTCGGGTCAAAATTTTGATTTTCTTGAAACTCTGGATTCCTGATAGAGGGCCATGGGACTTAGATCTGAGTGCAAAAATGGAGGCTCTAGACCCTTCCAGAGCTGAGATATTTAGATATTTATAATGGCATACAGAGCTGAGATATTGAGATATTTACAATGGCATAAATGCTACGTGAAATCTCAATATCTCAGCTCTGGAAGGGTCTAGAGCCTCCATTTTTGCACTCAGATCTAAGTCCCATGGCCCTCTATCAGAATCCAGAGTTTCAAGAAAATCAAAATTTTGACCCGAAAAAAAAACGACAGTGGTACCCCTGTACGTTTTTTTTTCGGGTCAAAATTTTGATTTTCTTGAAACTCTGGATTCTGATAGAGGGCCATGTGACTTAGATCTGAGTGCAAAAATGGAGGCTCTAGACCCTTCCAGAGCTGAGATATTGAGATTTTATGTAGCATTTATGCCAGCTGTAAATATCTCAGATATCTCAGCTCATGTATGCCATTATAAATATCTAAATATCTCAGCTCTGGAAAGGGTCTAGAGCCTCCATTTTTGCACTCAGATCTAAGTCCCATGGCCCTCTATCAGAATCCAGAGTTTCAAGAAAATCAAAATTTCTACCCGAAAAAAAAACGACAGGGGTACCCCTGTACGTTTTTTTTTCGGGTCAAAATTTTGATTTTCTTGAAACTCTGGGATTCTGATAGAGGGCCATGGGACTTAGATCTGAGTGCAAAAATGGAGGCTCTAGACCCTTCCAGAGCTGAGATATTTAGATATTTATAATGGCATACAGAGCTGAGATATTGAGATATTTACAATGGCATAAATGCTACGTGAGATCTCAATATCTCAGCTCTGGAAGGGTCTAGAGCCTCCATTTTTGCACTCAGATCTAAGTCCCATGGCCCTCTATCAGAATCCAGAGTTTCAAGAAAATCAAAACTTCGACCCCGAAAAAAAAACGACAGTGGTACCCCTGTACGTTTTTTTTTTGGGTCAAAATTTTGATTTTCTTGAAACTCTGGATTCTGATAGAGGGCCATGGGACTTAGATCTGAGTGCAAAATGGAGGCTCTAGACCCTTCCAGAGCTGAGATATTTAGATATTTATAATGGCATACAGAGCTGAGATATTGAGATATTTACAATGGCATAAATGCTACGTGAAATCTCAATATCTCAGCTCTGGAAGGGTCTAGAGCCTCCATTTTTGCACTCAGATCTAAGTCACATGGCCCTCTATCAGAATCCAGAATTTCAAGAAAATCAAAATTTCGACCCGAAAAAAAAACGACAGTGGTACCCCTTACGTTTTTTTTTCGGGTCAAAATTTTGATTTTCTTGAAACTCTGGATTCTGATAGAGGGCCATGGGACTTAGATCTGAGTGCAAAAATGGAGGCTCTAGACCCTTCCAGAGCTGAGATATTTAGATATTTATAATGGCATACAGAGCTGAGATATTGAGATATTTACAATGGCATAAATGCTACGTGAAATCTCAATATCTCAGCTCTGGAAGGGTCTAGAGCCTCCATTTTTGCACTCAGATCTAAGTCACATGGCCCTCTATCAGAATCCAGAGTTTCAAGAAAATCAAAATCTTGACTCGAAAAAAAACGACAGTGGTACCCCTGTACGTTTTTTTTTCGGGTCAAAATTTTGATTTTCTTGAAACTCTGGATTCTGATAGAGGGCCATGGGACTTAGATCTGAGTGCAAAAATGGAGGCTCTAGACCCTTCCAGAGCTGAGATATTTAGATATTTATAATGGCATACAGAGCTGAGATATTGAGATATTTACAATGGCATAAATGCTACGTGAAATCTCAATATCTCAGCTCTGGAAGGGTCTAGAGCCTCCATTTTTGCACTCAGATCTAAGTCCCATGGCCCTCTATCAGAATCCAGAGTTTCAAGAAAATCAAAATTTTGACCCCGAAAAAAAACGTAAGGGGTACCACTGTCGTTTTTTTTGGGTCAAAATTTTGATTTTCTTGAAACTCTGGATTCCTATAGAGGGCCATGTGACTTAGATCTGAGTGCAAAAATGGAGGCTCTAGACCCTTCCAGAGCTGAGATATTGAGATTTCACGTAGCATTTATGCCATTGTAAATATCTCAATATCTCAGCTCTGTATGCCATTATAAATATCTAAATATCTCAGCTCTGGAAGGGTCTAGAGCCTCCATTTTTGCACTCAGATCTAAGTCCCATGGCCCTCTATCAGAATCCAGAGTTTCAAGAAAATCAAAATTCTGACCCGAAAAAAAAAACGTACAGGGGTACCCCTGTACGTTTTTTTTTCGGGTCAAAATTTTGATTTTCTTGAAACTCTGGATTCTGATAGAGGGCCATGGGACTTAGATCTGAGTGCAAAAATGGAGGCTCTAGACCCTTCCAGAGCTGAGATATTTAGATATTTATAATGGCATACAGAGCTGAGATATTGAGATATTTACAATGGCATAAATGCTACGTGAAATCTCAATATCTCAGCTCTGGAAGGGTCTAGAGCCTCCATTTTTGCACTCAGATCTAAGTCACATGGCCCTCTATCAGAATCCCAGAGTTTCAAGAAAATCAAAATTCTGACCCGAAAAAAAAAACGTAAGGGGGACCACTGTCGTTTTTTTTTTTCGGGTCAAAATTTTGATTTTCTTAAAACTCTGGATTCTGATAGAGGGCCATGGGACTTAGATCTGAGTGCAAAAATGGAGGCTCTAGACCCTTCCAGAGCTGAGATATTGAGATATTTATAATGGCATACATGCCAGCTGAGATATTGAGATATCTACAATGGCATAAATGCTATTATGAAATCTAAATATCTCAGCTCTGGAAGGGTCTAGAGCCTCCATTTTTGCACTCAGATCTAAGTCACATGGCCCTCTATCAGAATCCAGAGTTTCAAGAAAATCAAAACTTTGACCCGAAAAAAAAAACGACAGGGGTACCACTGTACGTTTTTTTTTTCGGGTCAAAATTTTGATTTTCTTGAAACTCTGGATTCTGATAGAGGGCCATGGGACTTAGATCTGAGTGCAAAAATGGAGGCTCTAGACCCTTCCAGAGCTGAGATATTTAGATATTTATAATGGCATACAGAGCTGAGATATTGAGATATTTACAATGGCATAAATGCTACGTGAAATCTCAATATCTCAGCTCTGGAAGGGTCTAGAGCCTCCATTTTTGCACTCAGATCTAAGTCACATGGCCCTCTATCAGAATCCAGAGTTTCAAGAAAATCAAACTCTGACCCGAAAAAAACGTACAGTGGTACCCCTTACGTTTTTTTTTCGGGTCAAAAATTTTGATTTTCTTGAAACTCTGGATTCTGATAGAGGGCCATGGGACTTAGATCTGAGTGCAAAAATGGAGGCTCTAGACCCTTCCAGAGCTGAGATATTTAGATATTTATAATGGCATACATGAGCTGAGATATTGAGATATTTCAGCAATGGCATAAATGCTACGTGAAATCTCAATATCTCAGCTCTGGAAGGGTCTAGAGCCTCCATTTTTGCACTCAGATCTAAGTCCCATGGCCTCTATCAGAATCCAGAGTTTCAAGAAAATCAAAATTTCGACCTCGAAAAAAAAACGACAGTGGTACCCCTTACGTTTTTTTTTCGGGTCAAAATTTTGATTTTCTTGAAACTCTGGATTCTGATAGAGGGCCATGGGACTTAGATCTGAGTGCAAAAATGGAGGCTCTAGACCCTTCCAGAGCTGAGATATTTAGATATTTATAATGGCATACAGAGCTGAGATATTGAGATATTTACAATGGCATAAATGCTACGTGAAATCTCAATATCTCAGCTCTGGAAGGGTCTAGAGCCTCCATTTTGCACTCAGATCTAAGTCACATGGCCCTCTATCAGAATCCAGAGTTTCAAGAAAATCAAAATTCTACTCCCGAAAAAAAACGACAGTGGTACCCCTTACGTTTTTTTTCGGGTCAAAATTTTGATTTTCTTGAAACTCTGGATTCTGATAGAGGGCCATGGGACTTAGATCTGAGTGCAAAAATGGAGGCTCTAGACCCTTCCAGAGCTGAGATATTTAGATATTTATAATGGCATACAGAGCTGAGATATTGAGATATTTACAATGGCATAAATGCTACGTGAGATCTCAATATCTCAGCTCTGGAAGGGTCTAGAGCCTTCATTTTTGCACTCAGATCTAAGTCCACATGGCCCTCTATCAGAATCCAGAGTTTCAAGAAAATCAAACTCTGACCCGAAAAAAAAACGCACAGTGGGACCCCTGTACGTTTTTTTTTCGGGTCAAAATTTTGATTTTCTTGAAACTCTGGATTCTGATAGAGGGCCATGGGACTTAGATCTGAGTGCAAAAATGGAGGCTCTAGACCCTTCCAGAGCTGAGATATTTAGATATTTATAATGGCATACAGAGCTGAGATATTGAGATATTTACAATGGCATAAATGCTACGTGAAATCTCAATATCTCAGCTCTGGAAGGGTCTAGAGCCTCCATTTTTGCACTCAGATCTAAGTCACATGGCCCTCTATCAGAATCCAGAGTTTCAAGAAAATCAAAACTCTGACCCCGAAAAAAAACGTAAGGGGTACCACTGTACGTTTTTTTTTCGGGTCAAAATTTTGATTTTCTTGAAACTCTGGATTCTGATAGAGGGCCATGGGACTTAGATCTGAGTGCAAAAATGGAGGCTCTAGACCCTTCCAGAGCTGAGATATTTAGATATTTATAATGGCATACAGAGCTGAGATATTGAGATATTTACAATGGCATAAATGCTACGTGAAATCTCAATATCTCAGCTCTGGAAGGGTCTAGAGCCTCCATTTTTGCACTCAGATCTAAGTCACATGGCCCTCTATCAGAATCCAGAGTTTCAAGAAAATCAAAATTTTGACCCGAAAAAAAAAACGTACAGGGTACCACTGTACGTTTTTTTTTTTTGGGTCAAAATTTTGATTTTCTTGAAACTCTGGATTCTGATAGAGGGCCATGGGACTTAGATCTGAGTGCAAAAATGGAGGCTCTAGACCCTTCCAGAGCTGAGATATTTAGATATTTATAATGGCATACAGAGCTGAGATATTGAGATATTTACAATGGCATAAATGCTACGTGAAATCTCAATATCTCAGCTCTGGAAGGGTCTAGAGCCTCCATTTTTGCACTCAGATCTAAGTCCCATGGCCCTCTATCAGAATCCAGAGTTTCAAGAAAATCAAAATTTTGACCTCGAAAAAAAACGACAGTGGTACCCCTGTACGTTTTTTTTTCGGGTCAAAATTTTGATTTTCTTGAAACTCTGGATTCCTGATAGAGGGCCATGGGACTTAGATCTGAGTGCAAAAATGGAGGCTCTAGACCCTTCCAGAGCTGAGATATTTAGATATTTATAATGGCATACAGAGCTGAGATATTGAGATATTTACAATGGCATAAATGCTACGTGAAATCTCAGTATCTCAGCTCTGGAAGGGTCTAGAGCCTCCATTTTTGCACTCAGATCTAAGTCACATGGCCCTCTATCAGAATCCAGAGTTTCAAGAAAATCAAAATTTTGACCCGAAAAAAAAAACGACAGTGGTACCACTTACGTTTTTTTTTTCGGGTCAAAATTTTGATTTTCTTGAAACTCTGGATTCTGATAGAGGGCCATGGGACTTAGATCTGAGTGCAAAAATGGAGGCTCTAGACCCTTCCAGAGCTGAGATATTTAGATATTTATAATAGCATATATGCCATTGTAGATATTGAGATATTTACAACTGGCATAAATGCTATTATAAATATCTCAATATCTCAGCTCTGGAAGGGTCTAGAGCCTCCATTTTTGCACTCAGATCTAAGTCACATGGCCCTCTATCAGAATCCAGAGTTTCAAGAAAATCAAAATTTTGACCCGAAAAAAAAACGTAAGGGGTACCACTGTCGTTTTTTTTTTTCGGGTCAAAATTTTGATTTTCTTGAAACTCTGGATTCTGATAGAGGGCCATGGGACTAGATCTGAGTGCAAAAATGGAGGCTCTAGACCTTCCAGAGCTGAGATATTGAGATTTCACGTAGCATTTATGCCATTGTAAATATCTCAATACTCAGCTCTGTATGCCATTATAAATATCTAAATATCTCAGCTCTGGAAGGGTCTAGAGCCTCCATTTTTGCACTCAGATCTAAGTCCCATGGCCCTCTATCAGAATCCAGAGTTTCAAGAAAATCAAAATTTTGACCCGAAAAATAACGTAAGGGGTATCACTGTCGTTTTTTTTCTCGGGTCAAAATTTTATATTCTCTTGAAACTCTGGATTCTGATAGAGGGCCATGGGACTTAGATCTGAGTGCAAAAATGGAGGCTCTAGCACCCTTCCAGAGCTGAGATATTGAGATTTCATCGTAGCATTTATGCCATCTGTAAATATCTCAATATCTCAGCTCTGTATGCCATTACAAATATTTGAAATATCTCCAGCTCTGGAAGAGGGTCTAGAGCCTCCATTTTTGCACTCAGATCTAAGTCACATGGCCCTCCATTAATTGCAGAGTTTCAAGAAAATCAAAATTCCCACCCGAAAAAAAAAACGTAAGGGGTACCACTGTCGTTTTTTTTTCGGGTCAAAATTTTGATTTTCTTGAAACTCTGGATTCCGATAGAGGGCCATGTGACTTAGATCTGAGTGCAAAAAATGGAGGCTCAGACCAGCAACACGTACTTGAACTGAAGAATG
>JAQIUQ010007685.1:102500-213564 GCA_030378365.1 Hybognathus amarus | reverse complement strand
GGAAATTTGATTTTCTTGAAACTCTGGATTCTGATAGAGGGCCATGGGACTTAGATCTGAGTGCAAAAATGGAGGCTCTAGACCCTTCCCAGAGCTGAGATATTTAGATATTTATAATGGCATACAGAGCTGAGATATTGAGATATTTACAATGGCATAAATGCTACGTGAAATCTCAATATCTCAGCTCTGGAAGGGTCTAGAGCCTCCATTTTTGCACTCAGATCTAAGTCCCATGGCCCTCTATCAGAATCCAGAGTTTCAAGAAAATCAAAATTTTGACCCGAAAAAAAAAACGTACAGGGGTACCCCTGTACGTTTTTTTTGTTGGGTCAAAATTTTGATTTTCTTGAAACTCTGCGAATTCCTCATAGAAGGCCACTGTAGCTTAATATCTGAGTGCAAAAATGGAGGCTCTATTGAAGCCCTTCCCAGAGCTAAATTGAGATATTCACGATACATTTGCCTCATGCCATTGCAGAGCTGAGATCTCGAGATATCTACAGCTGGCATGAATGCCGCTGTCAATATCTAAATATCTCAGCTCTGGAAGGTCTAAGAGCCTCCCCATTTTGCACTCAGAGTATGCAGTCCCATGGCCTACTGTCAAAGTAAACTTCAGGAAATGAAATTTGATTTAAAAAAGGACAGTGGCTGCTAAATTTTTAACTGGGAATTTGAAACTTATAAATTATAAATAAAGGGCAATTAGGACAATAAATTGGAAGTGGAGGCTCTAACCCTCCAGGAGCTTGAGAGATTCTGCAATATTTATAGATGGCCATCAGGAGCTGAGATATTGAGATATTTACAATGGCATAAATGCTACGTGAGATCTCAATATCTCAGCTCTGGAAGGGTCTAGAGCCTCCATTTTTGCACTCAGATCTAAGTCCCATGGCCCTCTATCAGAATCCAGAGTTTCAAGAAAATCAAAATTTTGACCCAAAAAAAACGACAGTGGTACCCCTTACGTTTTTTTTCGGGTCAAAATTTTGATTTTCTTTGAAACTCTGGATTCTGATAGAGGGCCATGTGACTTAATCTGAGTGCAAAAATGGAGGCTCTAGACCCTTCCAGAGCTGAGATATTGAGATTTCACGTAGCATTTATGCCATTGTAAATATCTCAATATCTCAGCTCTGTATGCCATTATAAATATCTAAATATCTCAGCTCTGGAAGGGTCTAGAGCCTCCATTTTTGCACTCAGATCTAAGTCCCATGGCCCTCTATCAGAATCCAGAGTTTCAAGAAAATCAAAATTTTGACCCGAAAAAAAAAACGTAAGGGGTACCACTTGTCGTTTTTTTTTCGGGTCAAAATTTTTGATTTTCTTGAAACTCTGGATTCTGATAGAGGGCCATGTGACTTAGATCTGAGTGCAAAAATGGAGGCTCTAGACCCTTCCAGAGCTGAGATATTTAGATATTTATAATGGCATACAGAGCTGAGATATTGAGATATTTACAATGGCATAAATGCTGCGTGAAATCTCAATATCTCAGCTCTGGAAGAGTCTAGAGCCTCCATTTTTGCACTCAGATCTAAGTCCCATGGCCCTCTATCAGAATCCAGAGTTTCAAGAAAATCAAAATTTTGACCCGAAAAAAAAAACGACAGTGGTACCCCTTACGTTTTTTTTTCGGGTCAAAATTTTGATTTTCTTGAAACTCTGGATTCTGATAGAGGGCCATGTGGACTTAGATCTGAGTGCAAAAATGGAGGCTCTAGACCCTTCCAGAGCTGAGATATTGAGATTTCACGTAGCATTTATGCCATTGTAAATATCTCAATATCTCAGCTCTGTATGCCATTATAAATATCTAAATATCTCAGCTCTGGAAGGGTCTAGAGCCTCCATTTTTGCACTCAGATCTAAGTCCCATGGCCCTCTATCAGAATCCAGAGTTTCAAGAAAATCAAAATTTTGACCCGAAAAAAAAAACGACAGTGGTACCCCTTCGTTTTTTCGGGTCAAAATTTTGATTTTCTTGAAACTCTGGATTCTGATAGAGGGCCATGGGACTTAGATCTGAGTGCAAAAATGGAGGCTCTAGACCCTTCCAGAGCTGAGATATTTTAGATATTTATAATGGCATACAGAGCTGAGATATTGAGATATTTACAATGGCATAAATGCTACGTGAAATCTCAATATCTCAGCTCTGGAAGGGTCTGAGCCTCCATTTTTGCACTCAGATCTAAGTCCCATGGCCCTCTATCAGAATCCAGAGTTTCAAGAAAATCAAAATTTTGACCCGAAAAAAAACGACAGTGGTACCCCTTACGATTTTTTTTCGGGTCAAAATTTTGATTTTCTTGAAACTCTGGATTCTGATAGAGGGCCATGGGACTTAGATCTGAGTGCAAAAATGGAGGCTCTAGACCCTTCCAGAGCTGAGATATTTAGATATTTATAATGGCATACAGAGCTGAGATATTGAGATATTTACAATGGCATAAATGCTACGTGAGATCTCAATATCTCAGCTCTGGAAGGGTCTAGAGCCTCCATTTTTGCACTCAGATCTAAGTCCCATGGCCCTCTATCAGAATCCAGAGTTTCAAGAAAATCAAAATTTTGACCCGAAAAAAAAACGACAGTGGTACCCCTTCGATTTTTTTTCGGGTCAAAATTTTGATTTTCTTGAAACTCTGGATTCTGATAGAGGGCCATGGGACTTAGATCTGAGTGCAAAAATGGAGGCTCTAGACCCTTCCAGAGCTGAGATATTTAGATATTTATAATGGCATACAGAGCTGAGATATTGAGATATTTACAATGGCATAAATGCTACGTGAAATCTCAATATCTCAGCTCTGGAAGGGTCTAGAGCCTCCATTTTTGCACTCAGATCTAAGTCCCATGGCCCTCTATCAGAATCCAGAGTTTCAAGAAAATCAAAATTTTGACCCGAAAAAAAAACGACAGTGGTACCCTTACGTTTTTTTTTCGGGTCAAAATTTTGATTTTCTTGAAACTCTGGATTCTGATAGAGGGCCATGTGACTTAGATCTGAGTGCAAAAATGGAGGCTCTAGACCCTTCCAGAGCTGAGATATTGAGATTTCACGTAGCATTTATGCCATTGTAAATATCTCAATATCTCAGCTCTGTATGCCATTATAAATATCTAAATATCTCAGCTCTGGAAGGGTCTAGAGCCTCATTTTGCACTCAGATCTAAGTCCCATGGCCCTCTATCAGAATCCAGAGTTTCAAGAAAATCAAAATTTTGACCCGAAAAAAAACGTAAGGGGTACCACTTGATTTTTTTCGGGGTCAGAGTTTTGATTTTCTTGAAACTCTGGATTCTGATAGAGGGCCATGGGACTTAGATCTGAGTGCAAAAATGGAGGCTCTAGACCCTTCCAGAGCTGAGATATTTAGATATTTATAATGGCATACAGAGCTGAGATATTGAGATATTTACAATGGCATAAATGCTACGTGAAATCTCAATATCTCAGCTCTGGAAGGTGTAGAGCCTCCATTTTTGCACTCAGATCTAAGTCACATGGCCCTCTATCAGAATCCAGAGTTTCAAGAAAAATAAAAATTTTGACCCGAAAAAAAAACGTAAGGGGTACACCTTGTCTTTTTTCGGGTCAAAATTTTGATTTTCTTGAAACTCTGGATTCTGATAGAGGGCCATGGGACTTAGATCTGAGTGCAAAAATGGAGGCTCTAGAGCCCTTCCAGAGCTGAGATATTGAGATTTCACGTAGCATTTATGCCATTGTAAATATCTCAATATCTCAGCTCTGTATGCCATTATAAATATCTAAATATCTCAGCTCTGGAAGGGTCTAGAGCCTCCATTTTTGCACTCAGATCTAGTCCCATGGCCCTCTATCAGAATCCAGAGTTTCAAGAAAATCAAAATTTTGACCCGAAAAAAAAACGTACAGTGGTACCACTGTCGTTTTTCGAGGTCAAAATTTTGATTTTCTTGAAACTCTGGATTCTGATAGAGGGCCATGTGACTTAGATCTGAGTGCAAAAATGGAGGCTCTAGACCCTTCCAGAGCTGAGATATTGAGATTTCACGTAGCATTTATGCCATTGTAAATATCTCAATATCTCAGCTCTGTATGCCATTATAAATATCTAAATATCTCAGCTCTGGAAGGGTCTAGAGCCTCCATTTTTGCACTCAGATCTAAGTCCCATGGCCCTCTATCAGAATCCAGAGTTTCAAGAAAATCAAAATTTTGACCCGAAAAAAAACGACAGTGGTACCCCTTACGTTTTTTTTTTCGGGTAGAAATTTTTGATTTTCTTGAAACTCTGGATTCTGATAGAGGGCCATGTGACTTAGATCTGAGTGCAAAAATGGAGGCTCTAGACCCTTCCAGAGCTGAGATATTGAGATTTCACGTAGCATTTATGCCATTGTAAATATCTCAATATCTCAGCTCTGTATGCCATTATAAATATCTAAATATCTCAGCTCTGGAAGGGTCTAGAGCCTCCATTTTTGCACTCAGATCTAAGTCCCATGGCCCTCTATCAGAATCCAGAGTTTCAAGAAAATCAAAATTTTGACCCGAAAAAAAAACGTAAGGGGTACCACTGTAATTTTTTCGGGTCAAAATTTTGATTTTCTTGAAACTCTGGATTCTGATAGAGGGCCATGGGACTTTAAATCTGAGTGCAAAAATGGAGGCTCTAGACCCTTCCAGAGCTGAGATATTTAGATATTTATAATGGCATACAGGAGCTGAGATATTGAGATATTTACAATGGCATAAATGCTACGATGAAATCTCAATATCTCAGCTCTGGAAGGTGTCTGAGGCCTCCATTTTTGCACTCAGATCTAAGTCCCATGGCCTTTGTAGGATCAGAGTAAGCAAAAATAAAAGAGAGCGTAAGTTACCTTGTGATTTTTTCAGTAGCTCTGGAAGGGTCTAGAGCCTCTCATTATTGCAGCTCAGATCTAAGTCCCATGGCCCTCTATCAGAATCCACAGGAGACTCAAGAAAATCAGAATTTTGACCCGAAAGAGACGTAAGGGTCTCAGCTGTCGATTTTTTTCGGGTCAGAATTTTGATTTTCTTGAAACTCTGGATTCTGATAGAGGGCCATGGGGACTTAAATCTGAGCTAAGCGGAAGTGGAGGCTCTCGAGCCCTTCCCAGAGCTTGAGAATATTTAGATATTTATAATGGCATACAGAGCTGAGATATCGAGATATTTACAATGGCATAAATGCTACGTGAAATCTCAATATCTCAGCTCTGGAAGGGTCTAGAGCCTCATTTTTGCACTCAGATCTAAGTCCCATGGCCCTCTATCAGAATCCAGAGTTTCAAGAAAATCAAAATTTTGACCCGAAAAAAAAACGTAAGGGGTACCACTGTACGTTTTTTTTCGAGGTCGAAGTTTGATTTTCTTGAAACTCTGGATTCTGATAGAGGGCCATGGGACTTAGATCTGAGTGCAAAAATGGAGGCTCTAGACCCTTCCAGAGCTGAGATATTTAGATATTTATAATGGCATACAGAGCTGAGATATTGAGATATTTACAATGGCATAAATGCTACGTGAAATCTCAATATCTCAGCTCTGGAAGGGTCTAGAGCCTCCATTTTTGCACTCAGATCTAAGTCCCATGGCCCTCTATCAGAATCCAGAGTTTCAAGAAAATCAAAATTTTGACCCGAAAAAAAAACGTAAGGGGTACCACTGTCGTTTTTTTTTTCGGGTCAAAATTTTGATTTTCTTGAAACTCTGGATTCTGATAGAGGGCCATGGGACTTAGATCTGAGTGCAAAAATGGAGGCTCTAGACCCTTCCCAGAGCTGAGATATTTAGATATTTATAATGGCATACAGAGCTGAGATATTGAGATATTTACAATGGCATAAATGCTACGTGAAATCTCAATATCTCAGCTCTGGAAGGTCTAGAGCCTCCATTTTTGCACTCAGATCTAAGTCACATGGCCCTCTATCAGAATCCAGAGTTTCAAGAAAATCAAAATTTTGACCCGAAGAAAAACGACAGTGGTACCCTTAGTTTTTTTTTCGGGTCAAAATTTTGATTTTCTTGAAACTCTGGATTCTGATAGAGGGCCATGTGACTTAGATCTGAGTGCAAAAATGGAGGCTCTAGACCCTTCCAGAGCTGAGATATTGAGATATTTACGATAGCATTTATGCCAGTTGTAAATATCTCAGATATCTCAATGGCATGTATGCCATTATAAATATCTAAATATCTCAGCTCTGGAAGGGTCTAGAGCCTCCATTTTTGCACTCAGATCTAAGTCCCATGGCCCTCTATCAGAATCCCAGAGTTTCAAGAAAATCAAAATTTTGACCCGAAAAAAAAACGTAAGGGGTACCACTGTCGTTTTTTTTCGGGTCAAAATTTTGATTTTCTTGAAACTCTGGATTCTGATAGAGGGCCATGGGACTTAGATCTGAGTGCAAAAATGGAGGCTCTAGACCCTTCCAGAGCTGAGATATTTAGATATTTATAATGGCATACAGAGCTGAGATATTGAGATATTTACAATGGCATAAATGCTACATGAAATCTCAATATCTCAGCTCTGGAAGGTATCTAGAGCCTCCATTTTTGCACTCAGATCTAAGTCCCATGGCCCTCTATCAGAATCCAGAGTTTCAAGAAAATCAAAATTTTGACCCGAAAAAAAAACGTAAGGGTACCACTGTCGTTTTTTTTCGGGTCAGAAATTTTGATTTTCTTGAAACTCTGGATTCTGATAGAGGGCCATGGGACTTAGATCTGAGTGCAAAAATGGAGGCTCTAGACCCTTCCAGAGCTGAGATATTGAGATTTCACGTAGCATTTATGCCATTGTAAATATCTCAATATCTCAGCTCTGTATGCCATTATAAATATCTAAATATCTCAGCTCTGGAAGGGTCTAGAGCCTCCATTTTTGCACTCAGATCTAAGTCCCATGGCCCTCTATCAGAATCCAGAGTTTCAGAGAAAATCAAAATTTTGACCCGAAAAAAGAGACGACAGTGGTACCCCTACGTTTTTTTTCGGGGTCAAAATTTTGATTTTCTTGAAACTCTGGATTCTGATAGAGGGCCATGGGACTTAGATCTGAGTGCAAAAATGGAGGCTCTAGACCCTTCCAGAGCTGAGATATTTAGATATTTATAATGGCATACAGAGCTGAGATATTGAGATATTTACAATGGCATAAATGCTACGTGAAATCTCAATATCTCAGCTCTGGAAGGTCTAGAGCCTCCATTTTTGCACTCAGATCTAAGTCCCATGGCCCTCTATCAAGAATCCAGAGTTTCAAGAAAATCAAAATTTTGACCCGAGAAACGTAAGGGTACACTGTCGATTTTTTTTTCGGGTCAAAAATTTTTGATTTTCTTGAAACTCTGGATTCTGATAGAGGGCCATGGGACTTAGATCTGAGTGCAAAAATGGAGGCTCTAGACCCTTCCAGAGCTGAGATATTGAGATATTTATAATGGCATACAGAGCTGAGATATTGAGATATTTACAATGGCATAAATGCTACGTGAAATCTCAATATCTCAGCTCTGGAAGGGTCTAGAGCCTCCATTTTTGCACTCAGATCTAAGTCCCATGGCCCTCTATTCAGAATCCAGAGTTTCAAGAAAATCAAAATTTTGACCCGAAAAAAAAAACGACAGTGGTACCCCTTAGGTTTTTTTTAGGGTCAAAATTTTGATTTTCTTGAAACTCTGGATTCTGATAGAGGGCCATGGGACTTAGATCTGAGTGCAAAAATGGAGGCTCTAGACCCTTCCAGAGCTGAGATATTTAGATATTTATAATGGCATACAGAGCTGAGATATTGAGATATTTACAGATGGCATAAATGCTACATGAGATCTCAATATCTCAGCTCTGGAAGGTCTAGAGCCTCCATTTTTGCACTCAGATCTAAGTCCCATGGCCCTCTATCAGAATCCAGAGTTTCAAGAAAATCAAAATTTGACCCGAAAAAAAACGTAAGGGGTACCACTGTCGTTTTTTTTTCGGGTAGAAATTTTGATTTTCTTGAAACTCTGGATTCTGATAGAGGGCCATGTGACTTAGATCTGAGTGCAAAAATGGAGGCTCTAGACCCTTCCAGAGCTGAGATATTGAGATATTTATAATGGCATACATGAGCTGAGATATTGAATATTTACAATGGCATAAATGCTACATGAAATCTAAATATCTCAGCTCTGGAAGGGTCTAGAGCCTCCATTTTTGCACTCAGATCTAAGTCCCATGGCCCTCTATAGAATCCAGAGTTTCAAGAAAATCAAAATTTTGACCCGAAAAAAAAAACAACAGTGGTACCCTCTTCGTTTTTTTTTGGGTAAGAATTTTGATTTTCTTGAAACTCTGGATTCTGATAGAGGGCCATGGGACTTAGATCTGAGTGCAGAAATGGAGGCTCTAGACCCTTCCAGAGCTGAGATATTTAGATATTTATAATGGCATACAGAGCTGAGATATTGAGATATTTACAATGGCATAAATGCTACGTGAGATCTCAATATCTCAGCTCTGAAGGTATTGAGGCCTCCATTTTTGCACTCAGATCTAAGTCCCATGGCCCTCTATCAGAATCCAGAGTTTCAAGAAAATCAAAATTTTGACCCGAAAAAAAACGTACAGTGGTACCCCTGTACGTTTTTTTTTTCGGGTCGAAATTTTGATTTTCTTGAAACTCTGGATTCTGATAGAGGGCCATGGGACTTAGATCTGAGTGCAAAAATGGAGGCTCTGAGACCCTTCCAGAGCTGAGATATTGAGATCTCACGTAGCATTTATGCCATTGTAAATATCTCAATATCTCAGCTCTGTATGCATTATAATATCTAAATACTGCTCAGCTCGAAGGGTCTAGAGCCTCCATTTTTCACTCAGATTTAAGTCCCATGGCCTCTATCAGAATCCAGAGTTTCAAGAATCAAAATTTTGGACCCGAAAAGGACAGTGTACCCCTTACGTTTTTTTTTTTTGGAAAATTTTGATTTTCTTGAAACTGTAAATTTGATGAAGGCCATGGACTTCTAATTTAATCAAAAATGAAGTTCTAGCCCTTCAAGCTAATTTAATATTTATAATTGCGTACAGATCTTCTAAATATTTCTCATGGTAAATGCTTATGAAATGTTCAATATCAGCTCTGAAGTTCTTGGAGCCTCATTTTCACTAGATATAAGTCCATGGCCTATCTAGAATCAGAGTTCAAGAAAAAGAATTTTTGACAGAAAAAGCGACAGTGGTCCCCTTTGAGATTTTTTAAATTAGAATTTTGCACTCAGATCTAGTCACATGGCCCTCTATTCAGAATAAAGTTTCAAGAATGAAATTTTGACCAAAAAAGCAGTAGGTCACTGGTTTAAGGTCAGAGTTTAATTTTGAATCTCTAAATTTTGTGATATAGAGGGCCATGTGACTTAGATCTGAGTGCAAAAATGGAGGCTCTAGACCCTTCCAGAGCTGAGATATTGAGATTTCACGTAGCATTTATGCCATTGTAAATATCTAGATATCTACAGGCTGTGTGCCATTATAAATATCTCAATATCTCAGCTCTGGAAGGGTCTAGAGCCTCAATTTTTGCACTCAGATCTAAGTCCCATGGCCCTCTATCAGAATCCAGAGTTTCAAGAAAATCAAAATTTTGACCCGAAAAAAAAACGACAGTGGTACCCCTGTACGTTTTTTTTTTCGGGTCAAAATTTTGATTTTCTTTGAAACTCTGGATTCTGATAGAGGGCCATGTGACTTAGATCTGAGTGCAAAAATGGAGGCTCTAGACCCTTCCAGAGCTGAGATATTGAGATTTCACGTAGCATTTATGCCATTGTAAATATCTCAATATCTCAGCTCTGTATGCCATTATAAATATCTAAATATCTCAGCTCTGGAAGGGTCTAGAGCCTCCATTTTTGCACTCAGATCTAAGTCCCATGGCCCTCTATCAGAATCCAGAGTTTCAAGAAAATCAAAATTTTGACCCGAAAAAAAAACGACAGTGGTACCCCTTACGTTTTTTTTTCGGGGTCAGAAGTTTTGATTTTCTTGAAACTCTGGATTCTGATAGAGGGCCATGGGACTTAGATCTGAGTGCAAAAATGGAGGCTCTAGACCCTTCCAGAGCTGAGATATTAGATATTTATAATGGCATACAGAGCTGAGATATTGAGATATTTACAATGGCATAAATGCTACGTGAAATCTCAATATCTCAGCTCTGGAAGGTCTAGAGCCTCCATTTTTGCACTCAGATCTAAGTCACATGGCCCTCTATCAGAATCCAGAGTTTCAAGAAAATCAAAATTTTGACCCAAAAAAAAACGTACAGGGGTACCACTGTCGTTTTTTTTTCGGGTCAGAAATTTTGATTTTCTTGAAACTCTGGATTCTGATAGAGGGCCATGGGACTTAGATCTGAGTGCAAAAATGGAGGCTCTAGACCCTTCCAGAGCTGAGATATTTAGATATTTATAATGGCATACAGAGCTGAGATATTGAGATATTTACAATGGCATAAATGCTACATGAAATCTCAATATCTCAGCTCTGGAAGGGTCTGAGCCTCCATTTTTGCACTCAGATCTAAGTCCCATGGCCCTCTATCAGAATCCAGAGTTTCAAGAAAATCAAAATTTTGACCCGAAAAAAAAAAACGACAGTGGTACCCCTTACGTTTTTTTTTAGGGTCAAAATTTTGATTTTCAAAACTCCAATTTCTGATAGGCCATGGGACAAAATTTTGACCCGAAAAAAAAAACGAGCAGTGGTCCCCTGACGTTTTTTTTGAGGGGTCAGAAATCTTGATTTTCTTGGAGCTCTGGATTCTGATAGAAGGGCCAGTGGGACTTAGATCTAGAGTGCAAAAGAATGGAGGACTACTGAGACCCTTCCAAGAGACTGAGATATGGAGATGTTTATAATGGCCTACAGAGCTGAGATATTGAGATGTTTACCAATGGCATAAATGCTACGTGAGAGTCTTCAATATCTCGAGCTCTGGAAGGTGCTGAGGCCTGCCATTTTTGCAGCTCAGATCTCCAGTCACATGGCCCTCTCTCAGGAATCCAGAGTTTCACGAGAAATCGGAATTTTAGACCCGGAAAAAAAGACGGACAATCGGTGCCCTTACGACTTCGGGTTGGGAAGTTTGAATTTCTTGAAACTCTGGATTCTGATGAGAGGGCCATGGGACTTAGATCTGAGTGCAAAATGGAGGCTCTAGACTCTCCAGAGCTAGAGATATTTAGATTATTCATGGTGGCATACAGAGCTGAGATATAGAGAATATTTACAATGGCATCAATGCTACGTAGAGATGATATCAGCATCTCAGCTGAAGGTATGAGAGCCTCCATTTTTGCACTCAGATCAGTCCCATGGCCTCTATGATACAAGTTAAAAATAAAAATTTTAGTTAAAAAACGACAGTGGTCCCCTTAGGTTTTTTTAGATCAAAATATTTGATTTTTTGAAACTCTGATTGATAAAGGGCCATGGGACTTAATCTGAGTGAAATGAGGTTCTAACCCTTCCAGAGCTGAATTTTGAGATTTTGTCATTAATGGCATAGATATCTGATATTCTCAGCTATGTATAAATATCTTAAATATCTCAGCTCTGGAAGGTCTAAGCCTTCATTTTGCACTCAGAACCCCTTACGTGTTTTTTTTCGGGTCAAAGTTTAGATTTTCTTGAAACTCTGGATTCTGATAGAGGGCCATGTGACTTAGATCTGAGTGCAAAAATGGAGGCTCTAGACCCTTTCCAGAGCTGAGATATTGAGATTTCACGTAGCATTTATGCCATTGTAAATATCTCAATATCTCAGCTCTGTATGCCATTATAGAATATCTAAATATCTCAGCTCTGGAAGGGTCTAAGAGCCTCCATTTTTGCACTCAGATCTAAGTCCCATGGCCCTCTATCAGGAATCCAGAGTTTCAAGAAAATCAAAATTTTGACCCGAAAAAAAAACGACAGTAAGGTACCGCTTACGTTGTTTTTTCGAGGTCAAAATTTTGATTTTCTTGAAACTCTGGATTCTGATAGAGGGCCATGGGACTTAGATCTGAGTGCAAAAATGGAGGCTCTAGACCCTTCCCAGAGCTGAGATATTTAGATATTTATAATGGCATACAGAGCTGAGATATTGAGATATTTACAATGGCATAAATGCTACGTGAGATCTCAATATCTCAGCTCTGGAAGGGTCTAGAGCCTCCATTTTTGCACTCAGATCTAAGTCCCATGGCCCTCTATCAGAATCCAGAGTTTCAAGAAAATCAAAATTTTGACCCGAAAAAAAAAACGACAGTGGTACCCCTTACGTTTTTTTTTCGGGTCAAAATTTTGATTTTCTTGAAACTCTGGATTCTGATAGAGGGCCATGGGACTTAGATCTGAGTGCAAAAATGGAGGCTCTAGACCCTTCCCAGAGCTGAGATATTTAGATATTTATAATGGCATACAGAGCTGAGATATTGAGATATTTACAATGGCATAAATGCTACGTGAAATCTCAATATCTCAGCTCTGGAAGGGTCTAGAGCCTCCATTTTTGCACTCAGATCTAAGTCCCATGGCCCTCTATCAGAATCCAGAGTTTCAAGAAAATCAAAATTTTGACCCGAAAAAAAAACGTACAGGGGTACCACTGTCGTTTTTTTTTAGGGTCGAAATTTTGATTTTCTTGAAACTCTGGATTCTGATGAGGGCCATGTGACTTAGATCTGAGTGCAAAAATGGAGGCTCTGACCCTTCCAGAGCTGAGATATTGAGATTTCACGTAGCATTTATGCCATTGTAAATATCTCAATATCTCAGCTCTGTATGCCATTATAAATATCTAAATATCTCAGCTCTGGAAGGGTCTAGAGCCTCCATTTTTGCACTCAGATCTAAGTCCCATGGCCCTCTATCAGAATCCAGAGTTTCAAGAAAATCAAAATTTTTGACCCGAAAAAAAAAACGACAGTGGTACCCCTTAGTTTTTTTTCGGGTCAAAATTTTGATTTTCTTGAAACTCTGGATTCTGATAGAGGGCCATGGGACTTAATCTGAGTGCAAAAATGGAGGCTCTAGACCCTTCCAGAGCTGAGATATTTAGATATTTATAATGGCATACAGAGCTGAGATATTGAGATATTTACAATGGCATAAATGCTACGTGAAATCTCAATATCTCAGCTCTGGAAGGTCTGAGCCTCCATTTTTGCACTCAGATCTAAGTCCCATGGCCCTCTATAGGAATCCAGAGTTTCAAGAAAATCAAAATTTTGACCCGAAAAAAAAAACGACAGTGGTACCCCTGTACGTTTTTTTTCGGGTCAAAATTTTGATTTTCTTGAAACTCTGGATTCTGATAGAGGGCCATGGGACTTAGATCTGAGTGCAAAAATGGAGGCTCTAGACCCTTCCAGAGCTGAGATATTGAGATTTCACGTAGCATTTATGCCATTGTAAATATCTCAATATCTCAGCTCTGTATGCCATTATAAATATCTAAATATCTCAGCTCTGGAAGGGTCTAGAGCCTCCATTTTTGCACTCAGATCTAAGTCCCATGGCCCTCTATCAGAATCCAGAGTTTCAAGAAAATCAAAATTTTGACCCGAAAAAAAAACGACAGTGGTACCCCTTACTGTTTTTTTTTTCGAGGTCAAAATTTTGATTTTCTTGAAACTCTGGATTCTGATAGAGGGCCATGGGACTTAGATCTGAGTGCAAAAATGGAGGCTCTAGACCCTTCCAGAGCTGAGATATTTAGATATTTATAATGGCATACAGAGCTGAGATATTGAGATATTTAGATGGCATAAATGCTACGTGAAATCTCAATATCTCAGCTCTGGAAGGGTCTAGAGCCTCCATTTTTGCACTCAGATCTAGTCCCATGGCCCTCTATCAGAATCCAGAGTTTCAAGAAAATCAAAATTTTGACCCGAAAAAAAAAAACGTACAGGGGTACCACTGTCGTTTTTTTTTCGGGTCAAAATTTTGATTTTCTTGAAACTCTGGATTCTGATAGAGGGCCATGGGACTTAGATCTGAGTGCAAAAATGGAGGCTCTAGACCCTTCCCAGAGCTGAGATATTTAGATATTTATAATGGCATACAGAGCTGAGATATTGAGATATTTACAATGGCATAAATGCTATGTGAGATCTCAATATCTCAGCTACTGGAAGGTTCTAGAGCCTCCATTTTTGCACTCAGGGTGCTAAGTCCCATGGCCCATCTATCAGAATCCAGAGTCTCAAGAGAAATCAAGGGAATTTCTGCCCGAAAAAAAAAGACCGACAGTGGACCCCTTACGGTTTTCGGGTCAAAATTTTGATTTTCTTGAAACTCTAGTATTTCTGAATAGAGGCCCATGGGACTTAGGTCTGAGTGCAAAAATGGAGGCTCTAGACCCTTCCAGAGCTGAGATATCCTGAGATATTCACAATGGCATACAGAGCCATAGAATATGTACAATGGCATAAATGCTACGTGAGATCTCAATATATCTCAGCTCTGGAAGGGTCTAGAGCCTCCATTTTTGCACTCAGATCTAAGTCCCATGGCCCTCTATCAGGAATCCAGAGTTTCAAGAAAAGCAAAAATTTCTGACCCGAAAAAAAAACGTAAGGGGTACCACTGTCGTTTTTTTTTCGGGTCAAAATTTTTGATTTTCTTGAAACTCTGGATTCTGATAGAGGGCCATGGGACTTAGATCTGAGTGCAAAAATGGAGGCTCTAGACCCTTCCAGAGCTGAGATATTTAGATATTTATAATGGCATACAGAGCTGAGATATTGAGATATTTACAATGGCATAAATGCTACGTGAAATCTCAATATCTCAGCTCTGGAAGGGTCTAGAGCCTCCATTTTTGCACTCAGATTAAGTCCCATGGCCCTCTATCAGAATCCAGAGTTTCAAGAAAATCAAAATTTTGACCCGAAAAAAAAACGACAGTGGTACCCCTTACGTTTTTTTTCGGGTCAAAATTTTGATTTTCTTGAAACTCTGGGATTCTGATAGAGGGCCATGGGACTTAGATCTGAGTGCAAAAATGGAGGCTCTAGACCCTTCCCAGAGCTGAGATATTTAGATATTTATAATGGCATACAGAGCTAAGATATTGAGATATTTACAATGGCATAAATGCTACGTGAAATCTCAATATCTCAGCTCTGGAAGGTCTAGAGCCTCCATTTTTGCACTCAGATCTAAGTCACATGGCCCTCTATCAGAATCCAGAGTTTCAAGAAAATCAAAATTTTGACCCGAAAAAAAAACGTACAGTGGTACCACTTGTCGTTTTTTTTTCGGGTAGAAATTTTGATTTTCTTGAAACTCTGGATTCTGATAGAGGGCCATGGGACTTAGATCTGAGTGCAAAAATGGAGGCTCTAGACCCTTCCCAGAGCTGAGATATTGAGATATTTATAATGGCATACAGAGCTGAGATATGAGATATTTACAATGGCATAAATGCTACGTGAAATCTCAATATCTCAGCTATGAAAGGTGTAGAGCCTCCATTTTTGCACTCAGATCTAAGTCACATGGCCCTCTATCAGAATCCAGAGTTTCAAGAAAATTGCCATTATAAATATCTAAATATCTCAGCTCTGGAAGGATTCTGAGAGCCTCCATTTTTGCACTCAGATCTAAGTTCCATGGCCCTCTATCAGAATCCAGAGTTTCAAGAAAATCAAAATTTTGACCCAGAAAAAAAAACGAGCAGTGGTACCCCTTGGATTTTTTTTCGAGGTCAAAGATTTAGTTTTCTGAAACTCTCAATTATAAATAGAGGGCCATGAAACTTAAATGTAAGTGCAAATGAAGCTTGACCTTCCAAGCTGATATTGATATTTCTAATGGCATACATGCCAGCTGTAGAATATTGCAATGTATAATGCTCAGTAAATACTTCGTGAATACTCAATCTCTGGAAGGTACTGAGAGCCTCCATTTTGCACTCAGATCTAAGTCCCATGGCCCTCTATTAGAATACAAGTTTCAAGAAATCAAAATTTTGACCCGAAAAAAAACGGGCAGTGGTTGCCCTTGCGTTTTTTTTTCGAGATTCAAAACTTTTAATTTTCTTGAAATGTGCTGAGTATAAATAAGAGGCCATGTGGTTAGGCCCAAGTGCAAAGTGAAGGCTGAGACCCTTCGGGCTAAGTCTGAGAATTTACGCGTAGCATCTATGCCATTGTTCAATATCTACAATATCTCAGCTCTATATGCCATTATAAATATCTAAATATCTCAGCTCTGGAAGGTCTAGAGCCTCCATTTTTGCACTCAGATCTAAGTCCCATGGCCCTCTATCAGAATCCAGAGTTTCAAGAAAATGAGAATCTTGAGATATCTACCAATAGCAGCGTAAAATGCTACATCGAGATCTCGATATCTCAGCTGCTGGAAGACCTGAGGCCTCCATTTTTGCAGCTCAGATCTCTAGTCCCATAGGCACCACTCTAGGAAGTCCAGAGTTTCAGAGAAATCAAAATTTTGACCCAAAAAAAGAACGACAGTGGTTTACCTTTCCTTTGGTTTCGAGGTCGATGTCTTGATAACTATCAAGGCCGATAGACTTAATATCTGAGTGAGGAGATGAAGGCCTATAGCCCTTCCACATGCACTGAGAGTATTTAGGATATATATAATGGCATACAGAGCTGAGATATTGAGATATTTACAATGGCATAAATGCTACATGAAATCTCAATATCTCAGCTCTGGAAGGGTCTGAGCCTCCATTTTTTGCACTCAGATCTCAGTCCCATGGCCCTCTATCAGAATCCAGAGTTTCAAGAAAATCAAAATTTTGACCCAAAAAAAAACGACAGTGGTACCCCTTACGTTTTTTTTTTGAGGTCAGAAATTTTGATTTTCTTGAAACTCTGGATTCTGATAGAGGGCCATGGGACTTAGATCTGAGTGCAAAAATGGAGGCTCTAGACCCTTCCAAGCTGAGATATTTAGATATTTATAATGGCATACAGAGCTGAGATATTGAGATATTTACAATGGCATAAATGCTACGTGAAATCTCAATATCTCAGCTCTGGAAGGGTCTAGAGCCTCCATTTTTGCACTCAGATCTAAGTCCCATGGCCCTCTATCAGAATCCAGAGTTTCAAGAAAATCAAAATTTTGACCCGAAAAAAAAACGTGCAAGGGGTACCCACTGTTGTTTTTTTTTCAAAGTTCAAAATTTTGATTTTCTTGAAACTCTGGATTCTGATAGAGGCCATGAACTTAGATCTGAATAAAAATGGAGGCTCTAACCCTTCCCAAGCTGAGATATTTTAGATATTTACTAATGGCATACAGAGCTGAGTATTGGAGATATTTACAATGGCATAAATGCTACGTGAGATCTCAATATCGTCAGCTCTGGAAGGGTCTAGAGCCTAGGTTTTGCACTCAGATCTAAGTCCCATGGCCCTACTCAGAATCCAGAGTTTCAAGAAATATCGAAATTTTGACCCCGACAAAAAACGACAGTGGTCTTCTCAAAATTCTGGATTCTGATAGAGGGCCATGAGACTTAGACTTGAGTGCAAAAATGGAGTCGTCTAGACCCTTCCTGAGCTGAGATATTGAGTCCATTTCGCCCCATGAAAAAAAACTAAAAGGGGTACCACTGTTCTTTTTCAGTGGAGACGGACTGTGAGTTTGCTCCAATCTTCTCAAAACTCTGGATTCTGATAGAGGGCCATGAGACTTAGACCTGAGTGCAAAAATGGAGTCTCTAGACCCTTCCTGAGCTGAGATATTGAGATCCCATTTCACCCATGAAAAAAAACTAAAAGGGGTACCACTGTCACTTTTTTTTCGGGGGTGAAATTTTGAGTTTCTCCAATCTTCTCAAAGCTCTGGATTCTGATAGAGGGCCATGAGACTTAGATCTGAGTGCAAAAATGGAGTCTCTAGACCCTTCCTGAGCTGAGATATTGAGATCCCATTTCGCCCCATGAAAAAAAAACTAAAAGGGGTACCACTGTTGTTTTTTTTGGGGGCGAAATTTTGAGTTTCTCCAATCTTCTCAAAACTCTGGATTCTGATAGAGGGCCATGAGACTTAGACCTGAGTGCAAAAATGGAGTCTCTAGACCCTTCCTGAGCTGAGATATTGAGATCCCATTTCACCCCATGAAAAAAAACTAAAAGGGGTACCACTGTCGTTTTTTTTCGGGGGCGAAATTTTGAGTTTCTCCAATCTTCTCAAAACTCTGGATTCTGATAGAGGGCCATGAGACTTAGACTTGAGTGCAAAAATGGAGTCTCTAGACCCTTCCTGAGCTGAGATATTGAGATCCCATTTCACCCCATGAAAAAAAAACTAAAAGGGGTACCACTGTCATTTTTTTCAGGGGGCGAAATTTTGAGTTTCTCCAATCTTCTCAAAACTCTGGATTCTGATAGAGGGCCATGAGACTTAGACCTGAGTGCAAAAATGGAGTCTCTAGACCCTTCCTGAGCTGAGATATTGAGATCCCATTTCACCCCATGAAAAAAAAACTAAAAGGGGTACCACTGTTGTTTTTTTTCGGGGGCAAAATTTTGAGTTTCTCCAATCTTCTCAAAACTCTGGATTCTGATAGAGGGCCATGAGACTTAGACCTGAGTGCAAAAATGGAGTCTCTAGACCCTTCCTGAGCTGAGATATTGAGATCCCATTTCACCCCATGAAAAAAAAACTAAAAGGGGTACCACTGTCATTTTTTTCGGGGGGCGAAATTTTGAGTTTCTCCAATCTTCTCAAAACTCTGGATTCTGATAGAGGGCCATGAGACTTAGACTTGAGTGCAAAAATGGAGTCTCTAGACCCTTCCTGAGCTGAGATATTGAGATCCCATTTCACCCCATGAAAAAAAAACTAAAAGGGGTACCACTGTCATTTTTTTCGGGGGGCAAAATTTTGAGTTTCTCCAATCTTCTCAAAACTCTGGATTCTGATAGAGGGCCATGAGACTTAGACCTGAGTGCAAAAATGGAGTCTCTAGACCCTTCCTGAGCTGAGATATTGAGATCCCATTTCACCCCCTGAAAAAAAAAACTAAAAGGGATACCACTGTCATTTTTTCGGGGGGCAAATTATTTTGAGTTTCTCCAATCTTCTCAAAACTCTGGATTCTGATAGAGGGCCATGAGCACTTAGACCTGAGTGCAAAAATTTAGTCTCTAGACCCTTCCTGAGCTGAGATATTGAGATCTCATTTCACCCCATGAAAAAAAAACTAAAAGGGGTACCACTGTCGTTTTTTTTTTCGGGGGCGAAATTTTGAGTTTCTCCAATCTTCTCAAAACTCTGGATTCTGATAGAGGGCCATGAGACTTAGACCTGAGTGCAAAAATGGAGTCTCTAGACCCTTCCTGAGCTGAGATATTGAGATCCCATTTCACCCCATGAAAAAAAAAACTAAAAGGGGTACCACTGTCATTTTTTTGAGGGGCAAATTTTTGAGTTTCTCCAATCTTCTCAAAACTCTGGATTCTGATAGAGGGCCATGAGACTTAGAATTGAGTGCAAAAATGGAGTCTCTAGACCCTTCCTGAGCTGAGATATTGAGATCCCATTTCGCCCCCTGCAAAAAAAACTAAAAGGGGTACCACTGTCGTTTTTTTCGGGGGCGAAATTTTGAGTTTCTCCAATCTTCTCAAAACTCTGGATTCTGATAGAGGGCCATGAGACTTAGACCTGAGTGCAAAAATGGAGTCTCTAGACCCTTCCTGAGCTGAGATATTGAGATCCCATTTCACCCCATGAAAAAAAAACTAAAAGGGGTACCACTGTCATTTTTTTCGGGGGCAAATTTTTGAGTTTCTCCAATCTTCTCAAAACTCTGGATTCTGATAGAGGGCCATGAGACTTAGACCTGAGTGCAAAAATTGGAGTCTCTAGACCCTTCCTGAGCTGAGATATTGAGATCCCATTTCGCCCCCTCGAAAAAAAACTAAAAGGGGTACCACTGTCGTTTTTTTCGGGGGACGAAATTTTGAGTTTCTCCAATCTTCTCAAAACTCTGGATTCTGATAGAGGGCCATGAGACTTAGACCTGAGTGCAAAAATGGAGTCTCTAGACCCTTCCTGAGCTGAGATATTGAGATCCCATTTCACCCCATGAAAAAAAAACTAAAAGGGGTACCACTGTCGTTTTTTTTCGGGGGCGAAATTTTGAGTTTCTCCAATCTTCTCAAAACTCTGGATTCTGATAGAGGGCCATGAGACTTAGAATTGAGTGCAAAAATGGAGTCTCTAGACCCTTCCTGAGCTGAGATATTGAGATCCCATTTCACCCCATGAAAAAAAAACTAAAAGGGGTACCACTGTCATTTTTTTTCGGGGGGCAAATTTTTGAGTTTCTCCAATCTTCTCAAAACTCTGGATTCTGATAGAGGGCCATGAGACTTAGAATTGAGTGCAAAAATGGAGTCTCTAGACCCTTCCTGAGCTGAGATATTGAGATCCCATTTCGCCCCCTGAAAAAAAACTAAAAGGGGTACCACTGTCGTTTTTTTCGGGGGGCAAAATTTTGAGTTTCTCCAATCTTCTCAAAACTCTGGATTCTGGTAGAGGGCCATGAGACTTAGACCTGAGTGCAAAAATGGAGTCTCTAGACCCTTCCTGAGCTGAGATATTGAGATCCCATTTCACCCCATGAAAAAAAAACTAAAAGGGGTACCACTGTCGTTTTTTTTCGGGGGGCGAAATTTTGAGTTTCCCCAATCTTCTCAAAACTCTGGATTCTGATAGAGGGCCATGAGACTTAGAATTGAGTGCAAAAATGGAGTCTCTAGACCCTTCCTGAGCTGAGATATTGAGATCCCATTTCACCCCATGAAAAAAAACTAAAAGGGGTACCACTGTCATTTTTTTCGGGGGGCAAATTTTTGAGTTTCTCCAATCTTCTCAAAACTCTGGATTCTGATAGAGGGCCATGAGACTTAGACCTGAGTGCAAAAATTTAGTCTCTAGACCCTTCCTGAGCTGAGATATTGAGATCCCATTTCACCCCATGAAAAAAAACTAAAAGGGGTACCACTGTCGTTTTTTTTCGGGGGGCGAAATTTTGAGTTTCTCCAATCTTCTCAAAACTCTGGATTCTGATAGAGGGCCATGAGACTTAGACCTGAGTGCAAAAATGGAGTCTCTAGACCCTTCCTGAGCTGAGATATTGAGATCCCATTTCACCCCATGAAAAAAAAACTAAAAGGGGTACCACTGTCATTTTTTTCGGGGGCAAATTTTGAGTTTCTCCAATCTTCTCAAAACTCTGGATTCTGATAGAGGGCCATGAGACTTAGAATTGAGTGCAAAAATGGAGTCTCTAGACCCTTCCTGAGCTGAGATATTGAGATCCCATTTCGCCCCCTCAAAAAAAACTAAAAGGGGTACCACTGTCGTTTTTTCGGGGGCAAAATTTTGAGTTTCTCCAATCTTCTCAAAACTCTGGATTCTGGTAGAGGGCCATGAGACTTAGACCTGAGTGCAAAAATGGAGTCTCTAGACCCTTCCTGAGCTGAGATATTGAGATCCCATTTCACCCCATGAAAAAAAAACTAAAAGGGGTACCACTGTCGTTTTTTTTGAGGGGCGAAATTTTGAGTTTCTCCAATCTTCTCAAAACTCTGGATTCTGATAGAGGGCCATGAGACTTAGAATTGAGTGCAAAAATGGAGTCTCTAGACCCTTCCTGAGCTGAGATATTGAGATCCCATTTCACCCCATGAAAAAAAAACTAAAAGGGGTACCACTGTCATTTTTTTCGGGGGCAAATTTTTGAGTTTCTCCAATCTTCTCAAAACTCTGGATTCTGATAGAGGGCCATGAGACTTAGAATTGAGTGCAAAAATGGAGTCTCTAGACCCTTCCTGAGCTGAGATATTGAGATCCCATTTCGCCCCCTCAAAAAAAACTAAAAGGGGTACCACTGTCGTTTTTTTCGGGGGGCAAAATTTTGAGTTTCTCCAATCTTCTCAAAACTCTGGATTCTGATAGAGGGCCATGAGACTTAGACCTGAGTGCAAAAATGGAGTCTCTAGACCCTTCCTGAGCTGAGATATTGAGATCCCATTTCACCCCATGAAAAAAAAACTAAAAGGGGTACCACTGTCGTTTTTTTTTGGGGGCGAAATTTTGAGTTTCCCCAATCTTCTCAAAACTCTGGATTCTGATAGAGGGCCATGAGACTTAGAATTGAGTGCAAAAATGGAGTCTCTAGACCCTTCCTGAGCTGAGATATTGAGATCCCATTTCACCCCATGAAAAAAAACTAAAAGGGGTACCACTGTCATTTTTTTTCGGGGGGCAAATTTTTGAGTTTCTCCAATCTTCTCAAAACTCTGGATTCTGATAGAGGGCCATGAGACTTAGACCTGAGTGCAAAAATTTTGTCTCTAGACCCTTCCTGAGCTGAGATATTGAGATCCCATTTCACCCCATGAAAAAAAAACTAAAAGGGGTACCACTGTCGTTTTTTTTCAGGGGGCGAAATTTTGAGTTTCCCCAATCTTCTCAAAACTCTGGATTCTGATAGAGGGCCGTGAGACTTAGAATTGAGTGCAAAAATGGAGTCTCTAGACCCTTCCTGAGCTGAGATATTGAGATCCCATTTCACCCCATGAAAAAAAAACTAAAAGGGGTACCACTGTCATTTTTTTCGGGGGCAAATTTTTGAGTTTCTCCAATCTTCTCAAAACTCTGGATTCTGATAGAGGGCCATGAGACTTAGAATTGAGTGCAAAAATGGAGTCTCTAGACCCTTCCTGAGCTGAGATATTGAGATCCCATTTCGCCCCCTCAAAAAAAACTAAAAGGGGTACCACTGTCGTTTTTTTCGGGGGGCAAAATTTTGAGTTTCTCCAATCTTCTCAAAACTCTGGATTCTTGTAGAGGGCCATGAGACTTCGACCTGAGTGCAAAAATGGAGTCTCTAGACCCTTCCTGAGCTGAGATATTGAGATCCCATTTCACCCCATGAAAAAAAAACTAAAAGGGGTACCACTGTCATTTTTTTTCGAGGGGCGAAATTTTGAGTTTCCCCAATCTTCTCAAAACTCTGGATTCTGATAGAGGGCCATGAGACTTAGAATTGAGTGCAAAAATGGAGTCTCTAGACCCTTCCTGAGCTGAGATATTGAGATCCCATTTCACCCCATGAAAAAAAAACTAAAAGGGGTACCACTGTCATTTTTTTCGGGGGGCAAATTTTTGAGTTTCTCCAATCTTCTCAAAACTCTGGATTCTGATAGAGGGCCATGAGACTTAGAATTGAGTGCAAAAATGGAGTCTCTAGACCCTTCCTGAGCTGAGATATTGAGATCCCATTTCGCCCCCTCAAAAAAAACTAAAAGGGGTACCACTGTCGTTTTTCGGGGGGCAAAATTTTGAGTTTCTCCAATCTTCTCAAAACTCTGGATTCTGGTAGAGGGCCATGAGACTTCGACCTGAGTGCAAAAATGGAGTCTCTAGACCCTTCCTGAGCTGAGATATTGAGATCCCATTTCACCCCATGAAAAAAAAATCTAAAAGGGGTACCACTGTCATTTTTTTTCGGGGGCGAAATTTTGAGTTTCTCCAATCTTCTCAAAACTCTGGATTCTGATAGAGGGCCATGAGACTTAGACCTGAGTGCAAAAATTTAGTCTCTAGACCCTTCCTGAGCTGAGATATTGAGATCCCATTTCACCCCATGAAAAAAAACTAAAAGGGGTACCACTGTCGTTGTTTTTCGGGGGCGAAATTTTGAGTTTCCCCAATCTTCTCAAAACTCTGGATTCTGATAGAGGGCCGTGAGACTTAGAATTGAGTGCAAAAATTGAGTCTCTAGACCCTTCCTGAGCTGAGATATTGAGATCCCATTTCACCCCATGAAAAAAAACTAAAAGGGGTACCACTGTCGTTTTTTTGGAGGGCGAAATTTTGAGTTTCTCCAATCTTCTCAAAACTCTGGATTCTGATAGAGGGCCATGAGACTTAGACCTGAGTGCAAAAATGGAGTCTCTAGACCCTTCCTGAGCTGAGATATTGAGATCCCATTTCACCCCATGAAAAAAAACTAAAAGGGGTACCACTGTCATTTTTTTCGGGGGCGAAAATTTTTAGTTTCTCCAATCTTCTCAAAACTCTGGATTCTGATAGAGGGCCATGAGACTTAGAATTGAGTGCAAAAATGGAGTCTCTAGACCCTTCCTGAGCTGAGATATTGAGATCCCATTTCGCCCCCTGAAAAAAAAACTAAAAGGGGTACCACTGTCGTTTTTTTCGGGGGGCAAAATTTTGAGTTTCTCCAATCTTCTCAAAACTCTGGATTCTGATAGAGGGCCATGAGACTTAGACCTGAGTGCAAAAATGTAGTCTCTAGACCCTTCCTGAGCTGAGATATTGAGATCCCATTTCACCCCATGAAAAAAAAACTAAAAGGGGTACCACTGTCGTTTTTTTTGGGGGCGAAATTTTGAGTTTCCCCAATCTTCTCAAAACTCTGGATTCTGATAGAGGGCCGTGAGACTTAGACTTGAGTGCAAAAATGGAGTCTCTAGACCCTTCCTGAGCTGAGATATTGAGATCCCATTTCACCCCATGAAAAAAAAACTAAAAGGGGTACCACTGTCATTTTTTTCAGGGGGCAAATTTTTGAGTTTCTCCAATCTTCTCAAAACTCTGGATTCTGATAGAGGGCCATGAGACTTAGACCTGAGTGCAAAAATGGAGTCTCTAGACCCTTCCTGAGCTGAGATATTGAGATCCCATTTCACCCCATGAAAAAAAAACTAAAAGGGGTACCACTGTCGTTTTTTTTGGGGGTGAAATTTTGAGTTTCTCCAATCTTCTCAAAACTCTGGATTCTGATAGAGGGCCATGAGACTTAGACCTGAGTGCAAAAATGGAGTCTCTAGACCCTTCCTGAGCTGAGATATTGAGATCCCATTTCACCCCATGAAAAAAAAACTAAAAGGGGTACCACTGTCATTTTTTTTCGAGGGGTGAAATTTTTGAGTTTCTCCAATCTTCTCAAAACTCTGGATTCTGATAGAGGGCCATGAGACTTAGACCTGAGTGCAAAAATGGAGTCTCTAGACCCTTCCTGGGCTGAGATATTGAGATCTCATTTCACCCCATGAAAAAAAACTAAAAGGGGTACCACTGTCGTTTTTTTTCGGGGGCAAAATTTTGAGTTTCTCCAATCTTCTCAAAACTCTGGATTCTGATAGAGGGCCATGAGACTTAGACCTGAGTGCAAAAATGGAGTCTCTAGACCCTTCCTGAGCTGAGATATTGAGATCCCATTTCACCCCATGAAAAAAAAACTAAAAGGGGTACCACTGTCGTTTTTTTTGGGGGCGAAATTTTGAGTTTCTCCAATCTTCTCAAAACTCTGGATTCTGATAGAGGGCCATGAGACTTAGACCTGAGTGCAAAAATGGAGTCTCTAGACCCTTCCTGAGCTGAGATATTGAGATCCCATTTCACCCCATGAAAAAAAAACTAAAAGGGGTACCACTGTCATTTTTTTTCGGGGGCGAAATTTTGAGTTTCTCCAATCTTCTCAAAACTCTGGATTCTGATAGAGGGCCATGAGACTTAGAATTGAGTGCAAAAATGGAGTCTCTAGACCCTTCCTGAGCTGAGATATTGAGATCCCATTTCGCCCCATGAAAAAAAACTAAAAGGGGTACCACTGTCATTTTTTTCGGGGGCAAAATTTTGAGTTTCTCCAATCTTCTCAAAACTCTGGATTCTGATAGAGGGCCATGAGACTTAGACCTGAGTGCAAAAATGGAGTCTCTAGACCCTTCCTGAGCTGAGATATTGAGATCCCATTTCACCCCATGAAAAAAAAACTAAAAGGGGTACCACTGTCATTTTTTTTCGGGGGCGAAATTTTGAGTTTCTCCAATCTTCTCAAAACTCTGGATTCTGATAGAGGGCCATGAGACTTAGACCTGAGTGCAAAAATGGAGTCTCTAGACCCTTCCTGAGCTGAGATATTGAGATCCCATTTCACCCCATGAAAAAAAACTAAAAGGGGTACCACTGTCATTTTTTTCGGGGGTGAAATTTTGAGTTTCTCCAATCTTCTCAAAACTCTGGATTCTGATAGAGGGCCATGAGACTTAGACCTGAGTGCAAAAATGGAGTCTCTAGACCCTTCCTGAGCTGAGATATTGAGATCCCATTTCACCCCATGAAAAAAAAACTAAAAGGGGTACCACTGTCATTTTTTTTCGGGGCGAAATTTTGAGTTTCTCCAATCTTCTCAAAACTCTGGATTCTGATAGAGGGCCATGAGACTTAGACCTGAGTGCAAAAATTGAGTCTCTAGACCCTTCCTGAGCTGAGATATTGAGATCCCATTTCACCCCATGAAAAAAAAACTAAAAGGGGTACCACTGTCATTTTTTTGGGGGCGAAATTTTTGAGTTTCTCCAATCTTCTCAAAACTCTGGATTCTGATAGAGGGCCATGAGACTTAGACTTGAGTGCAAAAATGGAGTCTCTAGACCCTTCCTGAGCTGAGATATTGAGATCCCATTTCACCCCATGAAAAAAAAACTAAAAGGGGTACCACTGTCGTTTTTTTTCGAGAGGCGAAATTTTGAGTTTCTCCAATCTTCTCAAAACTCTGGATTCTGATAGAGGGCCATGAGACTTAGACCTGAGTGCAAAAATGGAGTCTCTAGACCCTTCCTGAGCTGAGATATTGAGATCCCATTTCACCCCATGAAAAAAAAACTAAAAGGGGTACCACTGTCGTTTTTTTCAGGGGGCGAAATTTTGAGTTTCTCCAATCTTCTCAAAACTCTGGATTCTGATAGAGGGCCATGAGACTTAGAATTGAGTGCAAAAATGGAGTCTCTAGACCCTTCCTGAGCTGAGATATTGAGATCCCATTTCACCCCATGAAAAAAAACTAAAAGGGTACCACTGTCGTTTTTTTCGGGGGGCGAAATTTTGAGTTTCTCCAATCTTCTCAAAACTCTGGATTCTGATAGAGGGCCATGAGACTTAGACCTGAGTGCAAAAATGGAGTCTCTAGACCCTTCCTGAGCTGAGATATTGAGATCCCATTTCACCCCATGAAAAAAAACTAAAAGGGGTACCACTGTCGTTTTTTTTCGGGGGGCGAAATTTTGAGTTTCTCCAATCTTCTCAAAACTCTGGATTCTGATAGAGGGCCATGAGACTTCAGACCTGAGTGCAAAAATGGAGTCTCTAGACCCTTCCTGAGCTGAGATATTGAGATCCCATTTCACCCCATGAAAAAAAACTAAAAGGGGTACCACTGTCGTTTTTTTTCGGGGGCGAAATTTTGAGTTTCTCCAATCTTCTCAAAACTCTGGATTCTGATAGAGGGCCATGAGACTTAGACCTGAGTGCAAAAATGTTGAGTCTCTAGACCCTTCCTGAGCTGAGATATTGAGATCCCATTTCACCCCATGAAAAAAAACTAAAAGGGGTACCACTGTCGTTGTTTTTCGGGGGTGAAATTTTGAGTTTCTCCAATCTTCTCAAAACTCTGGATTCTGATAGAGGGCCATGAGACTTTAGACTTGAGTGCAAAAATTGAGTCTCTAGACCCTTCCTGAGCTGAGATATTGAGATCCCATTTCACCCCATGAAAAAAAACTAAAAGGGGTACCACTGTTGTTTTTTTGGGGGGCGAAATTTTGAGTTTCTCCAATCTTCTCAAAACTCTGGATTCTGATAGAGGGCCATGAGACTTAGACCTGAGTGCAAAAATGGAGTCTCTAGACCCTTCCTGAGCTGAGATATTGAGATCCCATTTCACCCCATGAAAAAAAATTAGAAGGGGTACACTGATTTTTTTTGGAGGGGTGAAATTTTGAGTTTCTCCAATCTTCTCAAAACTCTGGATTCTGACAGAGGGCCATGAGACTTAGACCTGAGTGCAAAAATGGAGTCTCTAGACCCTTCCTGAGCTGAGATATTGAGATCCCATTTCACCCCATGAAAAAAAAACTAAAAGGGGTACCACTGTCATTTTTTTTCGGGATGAAGTTTTAGTTTCTCCAATCTTCTCGAAACTCTGAATTCTGATAGAGGGCCATGAGACTTAAACTTGAGTGCAAAAATGGAGTCTCTAGACCCTTCCTGAGCTGAGATATTGAGATCCCATTTCACCCATGAAAAAAAAACTAAAAGGGGTACCACTGTCGTTTTTTTTCTAAGAGCAGATATTTTCAGTTTCTCCAATCTTCTCAAAACTCTGGATTCTGATAGAGGGCCATGAGACTTAGAATTGAGTGCAAAAATCGAGTCTCTAGACCCTTCCTGAGCTGAGATATTGAGATCCCATTTCACCCCATGAAAAAAAAACTAAAAGGGGTACCACTGTCATTTTTTTTTCGGGGGGCAGAATTTTTGAGTTTCTCCAATCTTCTCAAAACTCTGGATTCTGATAGAGGGCCATGAGACTTAGAATTGAGTGCAAAAATGGAGTCTCTAGACCCTTCCCTGAGCTGAGATATTGAGATCCCATTTCGCCCCCTCAAAAAAAACTAAAAGGGGTACCACTGTCGCTTTTTCGGGGGCAAAATTTTGAGTTTCTCCAGATCTTCTCAAAACTCTGGATTCTGATAGAGGGCCATGAGACTTAGACCTGAGTGCAAAAATGGAGTCTCTAGACCCTTCCTGAGCTGAGATATTGAGATCCCATTTCACCCCATGAAAAAAAAACTAAAAGGGGTACCACTGTCGTTTTTTTTGGGGGGCGAAATTTTGAGTTTCTCCAATCTTCTCAAAACTCTGGATTCTGATAGAGGGCCATGAGACTTAGACCTGAGTGCAAAAATGTTTGTCTCTAGACCCTTCCTGAGCTGAGATATTGGAGATCCCATTTCACCCCATGAAAAAAAAACTAAAAGGGGTACCACTGTCGTTTTTTTTCGGGGGGCGAAATTTTGAGTTTCTCCAATCCTCTCAAAACTCTGGATTCTGATAGAGGGCCATGAGACTTAGAATTGAGTGCAAAAATGGAGTCTCTAGACCCTTCCTGAGCTGAGATATTGAGATCCCATTTCGCCCCATGAAAAAAAAACTAAAAGGGTACCACTGTTGTTTTTTTTGGGGGGCAAAATTTTGAGTTTCTCCAATCTTCTCAAAACTCTGGATTCTGATAGAGGGCCATGAGACTTAGACTTGAGTGCAAAAATGGAGTCTCTAGACCCTTCCTGAGCTGAGATATTGAGATCCCATTTCGCCCCATGAAAAAAAACTAAAAGGGGTACCACTGTCGTTTTTTTTCGGGGGCGAAATTTTGAGTTTCTCCAATCTTCTCAAAACTCTGGATTCTGATAGAGGGCCATGAGACTTAGACTTGAGTGCAAAAATGGAGTCTCTAGACCCTTCCTGAGCTGAGATATTGAGATCCCATTTCGCCCCATGAAAAAAAACTAAAAGGGGTACCACTGTCGTTGTTTTTCGGGGGCGAAATTTTGAGTTTCTCCAATCTTCTCAAAACTCTGGATTCTGATAGAGGGCCATGAGACTTAGACCTGAGTGCAAAAATGGAGTCTCTAGACCCTTCCTGAGCTGAGATATTGAGATCCCATTTCGCCCCATGAAAAAAAAACTAAAAGGGGTACCACTGTATTCATTTTTTGAGGGGCAAAATTTATAGTTTCCTAAATCTTCTCAAAATTACTGGATTACTGAGTAGAGAGCCATGAGACTTAAACCTGAGTGCAAAAATGAAGTATCTCAGAACCCTTCCTGAGTAACTGAATGCTAATTGGCAAGCCGTTTTAACTTTTATTCATTTCCAAGATACTGAATTCTTGACATGAACAATTGAATTCTTGATATTCAGCAATTAAATTTGCGATCTGCAATTGTTGATATCAACGTTTAAATTCTTGATATCAGCAATTAAATTTGCAATTTGCAATTGTCTGAAATTTACATATAAATTCTTGAATATCAACAATTACCATTTTTTATATCAAAAAAATCAATTCTTGATATCAACAATTGTATTTTCACTAGTGAAATGCCAACCGATATTGTTGATCAAGCTCAAGTGTGTGGCAGCATATCTGTAACTGAATTACTAATATGGCAACAAGCCGTTTTAAGCTTTTGTTCATTTTCCAGGATATGAATTCTTGATATTAACGATTCAATTCTTGCTATTAGCAATTCAATTTGCCAATTCGCAATTGTGGAATATCAACATTTAAATTCTTGGTGTCGGCAAATGAGTTTGCAATTTGCAATTGTTGATATCAACATTTAAATTATCTCTAGATATCCCAACAATTTCCATTTTTGATATCAAGAATTCAATTGTTGATATCAAGCGATTACATTTTTATATCAAAAAAATTAATTCTTGAGATCAACAATTGTATTTTCACTACTGAAATGCCAACCAATTGTTGATATAGAATTGATTTCCTACTAGTTGAAATTCTAATTTCACACATCAGAAATACAATTATTACTATTAAAAACCTTTATTTTTGTTTTATTTATTTTTATTTATTTACTTATTCTCTTTATTTTTTAATTCAATTGTTACTAGTTGAAATGTCTATTCTTGATATCCACAATTTAATTGCTACTAGTAACAACAATCTATTTCTGATGTCGATGATTCAATTTTTACTAGTGACAATGTTAATTTCTGATATCATGAATGTGATTGTTACTAGTAAGAAAGCCATTTTAGATATCTAAAATAATATTGATATCAGAAATATATTTTCAGATATCAAAAATTATCATTTTAACTAGTACCAATTGAATTGTTGTTGTTAAGAATAGACATTTCAACTATTGATATCAGGCGATTTCACATTTTTACTAGTAACAATGTAATTATCTATATCAAAAATGATATTTCTACTAATTAAAAAAATTCTTGATATCAATTTATTTTGAATCGCACCTTATGGTGAAGTTTCACAAGTGAAAATACAATTACAGATATCAGCAATTGTTGATATTAAATTGTTGATATCAAGAATTCAATTGTCAGTTCATATCCTGGAAATGAACAAAGCTGAAACGGCTTGCCATAATGTCGGTATCTGTGTACAGTATCCATCGAGATTATCAACAATTATATATGGGTTCTGCTTTTTAAAACTGTGACTGCCTCACATCCAGTGTAGGCAAATATTAGCCGTGTGTGACTGAATGCCTGTGGTCATGGCCTGTATGCACCATGATGCATATCTATTCACCGATTGCTCTGGAGGCAGGCATATGCAAATATGTTTGCCTGTGTGATGCTACAGTCCCTGCAATATCTGAACGAGCTGTTTTTGGAGGTTGATTAATGCTTTGTTTATAATGAGGAGGATGTTTTAAGCTTTGAAACTCGCAGGAAATGGTACAAAACCTCTATATTGTCCCCTTGGAATTATAAGGTTCTATCTGCGTTCTGAGCAGTTTTGAGACATTGAGCTTCTAAGTTTTTGCATTACATATAGGAAAATTTATATGGGAAACAAGTTTCATTCAAACACTGAAAATAACAGGGACTCTAAAAATGCAATTCTAAAAATACATACAATATCAAAATCCTCTCAAATTTTGAAAATGGGATTTTTGGGAATGGGTTGCAAATTCGGACATAGAACCTTCTAACTCTAATCCTGAAAAAAAACACTTTTCGCTTAGAATTAGAAGGTTCTATCTGCCAAAACATTATTTGAACATTAAATTAAAAAATAATGTTGTAACAATGTATCAACATGTGTTAGAAAGTAAAATTGTATCCGTTCTCATTTCATTTAGCCTTAATATGGTAAAAAGTAAGATATTTTAAGACTTTAAAAACTGCAAGAAAATTGCTTCAGCAAATTAATTCAAAATTTATAATCACCTGAAAATTATTCACTGACTATATAATTGTCACAGTCTTTGTCTGCACCATTCTGTCTTCGTCATCTTCACTACACTTCCCAGCATCCTCTTGTCTCCAACTTGAACTCACTCCCTCAATCATCCACCTGTTTATTGTCCTGATCATCTGAGTCACCTGTCATCACCTTGTTAGTGTTCATATTTGTACCTGTATTTAGTTCTCTCTGTTTCAGTCTGTGCTTGTCGGTTCTTGATTATGTTTCATGGATAGTGTGTGTAATCTTCTGCCATTCTTCCTTGTACCTGTTTGAAGTTTTTGAGTAAATGTTTTGTATTGGAGCTTTGCGTCAGCCTCAGCCTGTCTTAACTCCACACTGACACTCGTGGACCAGAGGGTACCAATGCCAGCAACTTCTAGCATGCTCCATGACTAATGTGCCTCTGAGCAGGGACACAGCTCTTGAGGAACACCTCGAGGTGTTCCTGAATTCTGGGTAACTCAAACCAGTTTCCCAGACCACTGCCTCTGCAGCAACTTACGTCGTGCTGGACTGGCAGACACCCACTCTGGCACAGCTCTCTGGGAACCACCTAAAGGAAGCTTTACCCAATCTGTGGAGTGGGTGCTGGGATCTGCCTGCGTCATCCTTCGCTGTCCACCTTAGGTCACCAGCCCACTAGTCCAGTCGGCCTTGAGCACCATTGGCCGAAGGGCACACCGCACATCCTGGGCAGCGCCCTCAGCCTGCTCCGCCATGTCCATGTCCTGCTCCGCCCTCACCCATGCCCTGCAGCCTGTCCAACCCTGGCCATGCCGCTCGGCCCTGCTCCGCCACATCCACGTCCTGCTCCACCCTGGTCACGCTCCTAAGCCCTGTCGCCGCCATGTCCACGGCCCGCTGTCCGTCCTCGGCCACGCCTTCAGCCTGCTCCGCCATGTCCAGCGTCCTGCTCCAGCCCTGGTCACGCCCTTCAGCCTCGCTCCGCCCTCGCCATGCCTCTCAGCCTGCTCCGCCCTGCGCCATGCCCTCAGCCTGCTCCGCCACATCCACGTCCTGCTCCACCCCTGGCTCACACCCTCAGCCTGCTCAGCCATGTCCACATTCCTGCTCCCGCCTGGTGCCCTGCCCTCAGCCTGTTCTCCCCCTATGTCCAGGTCCGAGGCTCCCACCCTGGGTCACGCGGCCTCCAGCCTGCTCCGCCACGTCCTGACCGTCCGGCTCCACCCTCTGCTCACGCCCTTCCGCTTGCCTCACCACCATGCCCTCGTCCTGCCTCCACCCTGGCCATCACCCTCAGCCTGCTCTGCCATGTCCACGTCCTGCTCCACCCTGGTCACGCCGCCCAAGCCTGTCTCTCCGCCCACGTCCACGTCCTGCTCCACCCGTGCCACGCGCCTCTCTGCTTGTCTCCGCCATGCTGCCCACGTCCTGGTCACACCCTCAGCCTGCTCCCCCATGTCCACGTCCTGGGTCACGCCCTCAGCCTGCTCCGCCATGTCCACGTCCTGCTCCGGCCTGGGCCAGGCCGCCTCAGCCTGGTCTCCGCCGCCATGTCCACATCCTGCTCCGCCCTGGTCATGCCCTCGGCCTGCTCCACCATGTCCGCAGTCCTGCGTCCACCCTGGTCACACCCTCAGCTGAGCTGCTCCTCGCCATGTCCACGATCCTGCGTCGCCGCTGGGCCATGCGCGCTCTCAGCCTGCTCCGCCCTGGGTGACGCGAGCAGCCTGAGCTCCCACCACCTGGCCACGCCCTCAGCCTGGCTCCCCCACGTCCAACATCCCGGCCTCACCTGGTGACACCGCCCTTCAGCATGCTCCGCCACGTCCACGTCCTGCTCCACCCTTGGCCACGCCCTCAGCCTGCTCCGCCATGTCCACAGCCTGCTCCGCCATGTCCACGTCCTGCCCCGCCCTGTGCCATGCCCTTCAGCCTGCTCTCACCACGGTCCTGCTCCGCCGCTGGTCATGCCTCCCTCGGCTTGTCCTGCGCCCGGTCACTGCCTCTCAGCGCTGCTCCGCCGCTGTCCTGCTCCGCTCCTGGGTCACGCCCTTCAGCCCTGCTCCGACTCAATGTCCAGGATCCGGCTCTGCCCTGGTCACGCCTGCCCAGCCTGCTCTGGCCATGTCCGCGTCCTGGCTCCCCCGTGGCCATGCACCTCAGCCTGCTCCGCCCTGGCCATGCCCTCGAGCCTGCTCGCGCCCTGGCCATGCCCTCAGCCTGCTCCACCCTGGTGACGCCCTCCAGCCTGCTCCACCCTGGTGGAGCGTCTGGTGGACGCCCTCAGCCTGCTCCTCCACGTCCGTGCTCTGCTTCACCCTGGCCACGCCCTCCGCTTGCTCCGCCCACGCCCTCAGCTCTGTTCCGCCACTGCCCTCCCCTCCTCCGCTCTGGTCACGCCGTTCAGCTTTTCCTGCCACGCCCCCGTCCTGCTCTGCTCTAGTGACGCGCTCAGCCTGCTCCACCCTGGTGACGCCCTCAGCCTGCTCCGCCACGTCCACGTCCTGCTCCACCCTGGTCACCGCCCTCCAGCCTGCTCCGCCCTGGAGGCTTCCTGCTCTAATTCAGTCATGCCCTCCGTCAGCCTCCAGGGCGCCCACCCCATTGATGTTCTACGGCGCGGATGTCGCGCCCTTGTCAAGCGTTTTGTCACAGTCTTCGTCTGCACCATTCTGTCTTCGTCATCTTCACTACACTTCCCAGCATCCTCTTGTCTCCACACCTGAACTCACTCCCTCAATCATCCACCTGTTCGTCCTCCTGATCATCTGTGTCACCTGTCGTCACCTTGTTAGTGTTCATTTTTGTATCTGTATTTAGTTCTCTCTGTTTCAGTCTCTGCTTGTCGGTTCTTGATGATGTTTCATGGATAGTGTGTGTGTAATCTTCTGCCAGTCTTCCTTGTACCTGTTTGGAGTTTTTGAGTAAATGTTTTGTATTGGAGCTTTGTGTCAGCCTCAGCCTGTCTTCATTCCACACTACACCGTGACAATCACAAAAAATGTCAGACTCCCTTTTTAATCACACACACTCTACTCACACCCTCTCACACACACACCTTCTCACACACACCAACACACTTACACTATGCATGTTGAATGGTTTTCTAAAATATTCAATTTACTCACTGCATATTTGTATAATTCAGAGAATAATAACTATGATAATAGTTATTAAATAATCTCATTAATAATAATAACCAATACATTAAAGAAAATGATTAAATATAAAGTTGAGCCACATCATAAGACTACACAATTTAGTGAATATTTAATTTACTGTAAATGTATAGCATTATGCCTTTATGGGGTTTCTTATTAGGTGTGTTCGAACATCGGCTGCGGCTGGATGCAAGCCGATCGGCGAAGAATAGCGCTTGCAGGCGGGGAGGAGCTGCAAACGGAGAGGTGAAGTCTGACAATTTCTGGTTCCCATAGTGACCGCTCACATGGTGTTTGCATCATGCTTTACCACAGCTTAAGTGAAATAAATGCAACTTTTGCCAAATAAACAGATATTTTCAACAGACACATTTTCATTCAAAACTTTACTGCTTTATACAGCATCTGTTTGAACTAGAATAAAGTTCAAAATAAGCCTATATTTCAATGACATGGGAGTTGAAACAGGTTTTTTTAATCAGTTTTATTTGATAAACATGACACAATATAACATCGTGACTACATGAAAAGACTGTTTACTGTTATTAAAAAAACTGATTTGTGAGCTTTAGTGGAACTAAATGTGTGAGAATAAACACTAAACGCAATAATGGCATATGTCAAAGTCAGCGCTGCATCAAGTCAGACAAAATTTCTAACCGGTGTGCACTGCTTCAAGTCAGCTACTGATCGGTCTGCGCAGAGCTGCATGAAGTCCGAAACAAGCCTATTGTCTTCAAGGAAAAAGCCGGCAACCCGACATATAAAGTAGATTCTGATTGGTCCTCTTCTGTGCATTCGAAGTGCTGATTGGCTCAAGCAGATAGAACCTTATAGAGCAAAATTAGAGTTCAACTTTGAAGATGGAAGCTTTTTGTTTTTTCAAAAAAAAAGTCCCACAATAAACACAACTTAAAAACACATCACATAACGTAAATAAGTTGTCACAGAATAAGAATGTGAATAACTCAATTTTGACAAAAATGTCAGATAGAACCTTATAATTTCAAGGGGACGACTATCCATGAAACATAATCAAGAACCGACAAGCACAGACTGAAACAGAGAGAACTAAATACAGATACAAAATGAACACTAACAAGGTGACGACAGGTGACTCAGATGATCAGGACGATGAACAGGTGGATGATTGAGGGAGTGAGTTCAGGTGTGGAGACAAGAGGATGCTGGGAAGTGTAGTGAAGATGACGAAGACAGAATGGTGCAGACGAAGACTGTGACAGAACGCCCCCTTACAAAGGTGCGACCTCGCGCCGTAGAACATAAATGGGGTGGGGTGGGCGCCTGGAGGCTGACGAGGGCATGGCTGAATTAGAGCAGGAAGCCTCCAGGCAGAGCAGGCTGAGGGCGGTGACCAGAGCGGAGCAGGAGCAGGACGAGAGCACGTGCGGACCACCAGGGTGGAGCAGGCTAAGGGCGTGACCATGGTGGAGCAGGATGTGGACGTGGCAGAGCAGGCCTGAGGGCGTGGCCAGGGCGGAGCAGGCTGAGGGCGTGACCATGGCAGAGCAGGATGTGGACGTGGCGAGAGCAGGCTGAGGGCGTGACCAAGGCGGAGCAGGATGTGGAAGTGGCGGAGCAGGCTGAGGGCGTGACCAGGGCGGAGCAGGACGTGGACGTGGTGGAGCAGGCTGAGGGCGTGACCAGGGCGGAGCAGGATGTGGACGTAGCGGAGCAGGCTGAGGGCGTGACCAGGGCGGAGCAGGACGTGGACGTGGCAGAGCAGGCTGAGGGCGTGACCAGGGCGGAGCAGGCTGAGGGCGTGACCAGGGCGGAGCAGGATGTGAGCGTGACCAGGGCAGAGCAGGATGTGGAAGTGGCGGAGCAGGCTGAGGGCGTGACCATGGCGGAGCAGGCTGAGGGCGTGGACCATGGGCGGTGCAGGCTGAGGGCGTGGCCAGGGCGGAGCAGGCTGAGGGCGTGACCAGGGCGGAGCAGGCTGAGGGCGTGACCAGGGCGGAGCAGGCTGAGGGCTGTGACCAGGGCGGAGCAGGATGAGGGCGTGACCAGGGCGAAGCAGGATGAGGGTGTGACCAGGGCGGAGCAGGACGTGGAGGAGCAGGCTGAGGGCGTGACCAGGGCGGAGCAGGACGTGGACGTGGCAGAGCAGGCTGAGGGCGTGACCAGGGCAGAGCAGGCTGAGGGCGTGACCAGGGTGGAGCAGGCATGAGGGCGTGACCAGGGCGGAGCAGGATGTGGAAGTGGCGGAGCAGGCTGAGGGCGTGACCAGGGCGGAGCAGGACATGGACGTGGCGGAGCAGGCTGAGGGCGTGACCAGGGCGGAGCAGGACGTGGACGTGGCAGAGCAGGCTGAGGGCGTGACCAGAGCAGAGCAGGACGTGGATCGTGACCATGGCAGAGCAGGATGTGGACGTGGCAGAGCAGGCTGAGGGCGTGACCAGGGCGGAGCAGGACGTGGACGTGGCGGAGCAGGCTGAGGGCGTGACTCGTGGCGGAGCAGGCTGAGGGCGTTGGATGGTGAAGACCCTTCAGGCGGCCACGGCGGCGAGACCCTTCAGGCGGATGGTCTCGGGCGCTGGAGCGGGGCTGGTGACGTCATCGACAGCGAAGGATGATCCAGCACCCACTCCACAAATTGGGTAAAGCTTCCTTGAGGTGGTTCCCCAGACAACTGCGCTAGAGTGGTGTTGTCCAGTCCCACACATAGAAACGTGCAGAGGCAGTCATCTGGGAAACTGGTTTGAGTTACCAAATCCAGGAAAACCTCCAGGTGTTCCTCAAGAGAGCTGTTTCCCTGCTCAAGGCACATTAGTCTTACTGCAGAGAAATCCATGTTTGGTCGGTTCTTCTGTCACGGTGTAGTGTGGAATGAAGACAGGCTGAGGCTGATGCAAAGCTCCAATACAAAACATTTACTCAAAAACTTCAAACAGGTACAAGGAAGACTGGCAGAAGATTACACACACTATCCATGAAACATAATCAAGAACCGACAAGCACAGACTGAAACAGAGAGAACTAAATACAGGTACAAAATGAACACTAACAAGGTGATGACAGGTGACTCAGATGATCAGGACGATGAACAGGTGGATGATTGAGGGAGTGAGTTCAGGTGTGGAGACAAGAGGATGCTGGGAAGTGTAGTGAAGATGACGAAGACAGAATGGTGCAGACAAAGACTGTGACAATTATATAGTCAGTGAATAATTTTTCAATGATTATTAAACTTTATGAATTAATTTGCTGAAGCATGTCGATTTTCTTGCAGTTTTTAAAGTCTTAAAATGTCTTAATTTTTACCATATTAAGGCTTATAGGTCAAATATTTAACAATTTAATTAATGGGGTCTTAATTACAACAATAAACGTTTGCATGTTATTTCAGCCATATTGAGGTCTAGAGAGAAAGCCATTTTACCTGGCCCACTTTAGCTGGAATAAAGTCCTGCTCGGATGTATTACAGTGGCTGCTTTCTGTCTAAGCAAAAGAAAGATTAAAGTATAATTTTACAATAATGTGTTTAATTACCCACCAAATTGGTATCAAAAATGAAGATTATGCACTGGGGAAAATATTTAGACCTTACCTTGCTTGATTTGAAATGTCCTAAATACATGAAAGTGCAAAAAAATTAAATAGTGATTAAATAAATGAAATAGAAAGGATAACATTTTACTTTCTAACACATGTTGAGACATTGTTACAACATTATTTTTTTATTTATTTAAATGTTCAAATAATGTTTTGGCAGATAGAACCTTATAATTCTAAAGCGAAAAGAGTTTTTTTTAGAATTAGAAGGTTTCTATCTGCAAAATACAAAATTTGTATTTTCAATTTTGATATTTTTAGGTCAAACTGTTCTTGTCTGTCAGTCATATAATGGAGGTTTATGGTCACCACCTTAAAGAGCATGCATAGCATATCAAAGAGCATATCAAAATTGAAAATACTGCGGATGCCCTTGAGGTAAGCTAAAACATACCAAAAATTAATTTCAAAGTGAACTATCCCTTTAAACGCCTAAGCCACGATCACTTGTAGTGAATTAAGTGCGAGCACTGTGAGTTTCTGTTTTGACGTCACAATCATGTTACATTGCGGTGTATGGAGCTGCCTTAATTGGACATATGAGTATGAGTAAACATCCCTTGTCCACTACTTGACGCAGGTGAACGCACTTCAAAAATGGTGGATGGAATTCAGTTTGTGAGTCTTAAAGCGGAATTAAATGCAGCCTTGGCCATATATAAGCTATAATTGAATATTCTTTTTATATTTATTTAATTATAGTGTATTAAAAAAGACTTGAAGAAGTGTCCCAAGGCCAAATTGTCTAATTATTAATTTGCAATCTGTGCTTTAAAATCAATTACTCAAACTAGAAATGACACCCATTCACCAGTGTAGGTTTTTTGCTTCCTGAACGCTACTTTAAATTGACAAGTTTACTGTAAATGTACTTATTGCGTTTACATCAATCCTGACTCAGACTTTCCTTTAGGCCAGTCCAGGCCAATCAGAGGGCAAACAAGCCATGTTTGCCCGAGTTCAGAGCTTGAGACGGGCCACCTGTGCCCACACGACCCTGTGAACCTAAATCTAACCTTAGCACCAACATCACAACTGCACCTCTCATTACCCTGCAGTGTTTGTGCAAGAGCGTGTGTGAGCTGCAGCCAACACTCACTGACAGTTCTCAGTCACAATACAAGACGTCTTATTTACTAGAACAGTGAAGTCATGACAATGGTTTTCAAATGGAGTGAATCACAGCGTGCTTATAATCTATTATATGCTTCAAAGACTGCATGTACTTTTTGATGACTAAGAAATGTCTTATGTTCAAACAAACTGTGATACGGATCAATTCCTAAAATGGATCAAAGATGTAGCAAAGTGCTGTTTACTTGAAAAATCTGCTTTTTGTTATGAATAACACATGACATTTACACGCATCTCCAAAAAAATGATTTGTGACTGTTTAATACGACAACTGAAACGCAACAGTGCTTGCCTGTAAGGGTCCAGTCCGTTGCACAGTCGTCCATTTGCTTTTAGGCACCAGCAAACATCCCAGCCTGACCCAGGCCGTGCAACATGGCACAGAAGCCGTCCTGAAAGCTGGAGGATCTGCGTCACATTAAACAAACCAAAATGCTTCAAGCTGCTACATATTCCCTAATGAAACATTTATGAAGGGCCTCTAATGCAATTTTAGAAACACGTTGTAACCCGGGCTGCTAGAGAACACAGGCATGTGGATGAATGAGAGACCAAACTGTGAGTTAACGCTGGCAGGGTGCAATGCTCATTCGCATTTACATTTAACAAGGACTTCAGCTGGAGATCATGGTGTCGAGTCAAGTCACATTTATTTAGGCTATATAGTGCTTTTCACAATACAGATTGTATCAAAGCAGCTTCACAGTGATAACATGAAAGTAGTACAACACAGATCAATAATATTGTTAAATGTTAATCCTTTAACAATATTATTGTGAATATTTACTATCACTGCGTCTACATGCAACCAATAACCCGTTCAAAACCGGGATATTAGCAATAACCCTATGGGGATATGCCAGATACGCGTTTACATGACCAAAAATTCAGGTTAGAAAAGGGAGTACCCAGGATTAATATCCCGGTTTTTAAAATCCGGGACATGAGCATTATTCGGGTTTTTGCGGTGTTTACATGGCTGTCGCGACCGGGTTATTGCTAATATTCCGGTTTTGAACAGGTTTTTGGCTGCATGTAAATGCAGTGAGTGAGGTTTTAAAGTGCTTAGTGAACAATAAAATCAATTATTAATTTACTAAGTCACATACATTTAAAAATGTGATTATTGGTGGTCAATTATTAATAATGGTGATAATTGTTATCTATATTTAAAAATGTTTGCTGATTAATATTTTTGTGGAAAACATTTCATAAAACCTTTCATAAAAGTGTCACATTATTATAACAAGGGGAGAGGTCTATTATTTCCTTTCACTCAAAAGTACTACACAAAAACAGCACAGTCACCAAAGAATAGCTTGTTGAAATTATAAGGGTAATTTATACATTTGTCAGGCACCTGCAAACATACAGTAACAATTCTGTTGACTCTTTGTTTAAAACTCAAACAAACAAACCAAATATAAATAACAAAGATAGCCTACTCAACAGTCCTCCTGACTCAGTCCTTTTCTGCTTTGGGGTATAGGCAATCCAAAGTCTGGATGAGAAAACAATGTCCCAAAAGAGAAAAAAATAAATCCACTGGTCCGACGTCCCTCAAGAAAAAGGTTATCCTCCTGTTGGAATAAGTCCACAAAAGTATAGTCCACACACGTAGTGTCCCAGAACATGCACATATGAGACGGCTCCAATGTCTAATAGACCATGTCTCTATTCCCAGAGGTCATTTAAAGAATTTTCTCTAAGCTAGGTTAGCCAAAAACCATGCCACCATAACAAACAACCACCTTTCAAAATGGCCGCCCATTCTCCCCTTTTTACCCAAGGCACCACATAATAAGAGTCCTAAGATTCCAACAAAAGTTCCCGCCAACCAAAAACAAGCATAAACAAATGCTTAAAATCAAACATACAAGAAGATTAAACCAAAAAAACAAAATAATAACCTTTCCAACATGGCACCTATACAGACGGTATACAATATATTTTAACTTAAGTGAGCAACGTGCAGGGCTTTACTATGGCAGTGTCAAAAATGCAATACATTGTTTTTTCAGGATTTCCAGTATAGTATGTTAAAAGAAGAATATTTATTTGTGTTTTATAACATTATAAATGTCTTTATTGCCACCCCAAAACTTTGAACAGTAGCGTATCAGCTTATATCAAAATATAATGCTGTTTTCAACACTCTGAATCATGAATTTCTTAAGCACCAAATCAGTATATTAGAATGAATTATAAAAGATCATGTGACACTGAAGACTAGAGTAATAATGCTGAAAATTCAGCTTTGCATCACAGGAATAAATTACATTTCAAAATCTATGAATATGGAAAGTAGTACTTTTAAATTGTTCCCAATTGTACTGCTTCTACTGTATTTTCCACAAAATAAATGCCTAGTTCTAGTGAGCAAGAGACTTAAAGGAGTAGTTCACTTAAAAAAAAAAAAAAAAAAAAAAAAACTTTTGCTGATTATTTACTCACCCCCATGTCATCCAAGATGTCCATGTCTTTATTTCTTCAGTTGAAAAGAAATTAAGATTTTTGATGAAAACATTCCAAGATTTTTCTCAAATATAATCATTGACTTCACTCTCCTTGTTCGAACTCGTTATCAAAATGAGCTAATCTTTTTTCAAGTTGGTTCATTCAACAAACAAAATGAATGAAATGACTCTAAAAAGATTTGTTCATGTTGATGATGCAAGTTCAAACAGGAGAGTCACGAACGCGCATCACAGAACAGAGCAAGGCGAGCATTTGTGCTTATAAAACTTAAACTTTTTTATTTATTTTGAAACGGCCGATCGTTTCCGCTAAATAAGACCCTTATTCATCGTCTGGTGTCGTTTAAAGCCCTATGAAGCTGCACTGAAACGCTCAGTTGGACCTTGAACATTGAAGTTCATTATATGGAGAAAATCCTGGGTTGTTTTCATCAAAAACCTGGGGTGAGTAAATTATCAGCAAAAGTTTTTGACCATTTAATTTGTAGTGTAGGCTACTTGTGCAAATACATTATTGATTCCATTGTATTTAAAAAAAAGAATGTTAAAATGTACTAACCTAACTTAAGAATGCTGGCATGAAGTTCATGACTCTACAAGTGCAAACGAAGATGATCATCCACGCAAACATCAACGTTTGCAGGAACATGTTTGCATTGTTGGTTCACCAAGGCATGCCATCTTCACACCCCAGAGTGAGCACAGAGTGAGGAGCAAGGCATCTGTTGATCCTCAGACACTTGCTGAAAAGATAAAGGGATTCGTCATAGAAAAGCCCATTTTGGAGGTTACGTTTTTTACAAGTGTTGTGTCATTTCCAGTAGCAGCAGCAGTCATATTAAGACTGACTGCACTTTCAGTAAAAGACGTTGCGCTGATATCAATGAAAAACAGCTGTGTGTGTGTTTCATCTTGGCATTGCACACATTTTGGACGCATTGCCTGGCCCTGACGGATACATGTGCATTGATATATGGGTGATATATGGGAAGTCTTAGATTGGGTTCATCTGTGCTGGTTTGGTTTAAAATCACCTTCATCAGGACTCTAATATTCATCACATCTCTAAGAATGTCTTACAAATCCCCACAATTCTTCACAGAACACATCTAATTGCATCTTTTATACACTCGCTGAAAAGTTTAAAAGCCGCCAGCCCACCAGATTGTCTCCCGCATGGATTTTCTATTTGTTTCTGAATCTAAAATTGGCCTGCAAACATCTGCAGGTTGATGTGACAGTCTGCCGCAGAAAGGATTTCAGCTTATTAAACAGTTCCAGGCCATGTGGAGCTGATTTGGAAGTGTCAAAGAGATATAAACACGTCATCTTAGCAGAGTGAAATATGGCACGGCATATCTTTGATCTGATGTGGGTCATCTCCAGAACCTGCCGGCTGGGTCAGATGGTACCAGATCTGCCCCTGCTGGGGCCTTCCTGAGAAATCTATATGGTATTATTGAGTGTATATACCTGTAAGTCACGAGAGCTTGTGATCCGGAGAGGCTTCGCTGTGCCGCTGGGCCATATGGAGTCGATCTGGACCAGCGGTGTTGATGGAGCGGGTCAGGCTACAGGGAAACAGGCTTCAAAGTTGGGCACATGTCAAATGTCTCTCTTATCCTTACACTATGAGTTACAGGACAGAAGACATTCATTCTTACAATCGCCTGATCCATCACCCTGTTGGAAAATCCCAAAAGTCTTTATCAAAGGCAGGCACTTCAAGGGATAGTTCACCCAAAAATAAAAATGAGGTCATATTTACTCACCTTCATGTCGTTCCAAACCTGTGTGAAACGCAAACGGTGGGTTTTTGGCCGTTTTAGATATATCTTTTGAAATTACTGTATCTATTCATTTCACCTAAATATCATTTTATGGTTTTATGTATTATTTGGAGCTTGACTGTCATTATATGCACTCTAAAAATTGCTGGGTTGTTTTAACTTTGAGGTTAAATATGGACAAACCCAGCCATTGTGTTAAATTGTTTAATTACATGTTTAACCCAATCTATGGGCTTGTCCATATTTGACCAAAAGTTGGGTTAAAACAACCCAGCATCTTTACAGTGTGGAAACTCATCTTTTGTGTTGTATGGAAGAATAAAAGGCATACGGTTTTGGTTGTAATGGTAAGTAAATTATTCATTTTCATTTTTGGATTACCTATTCCTTTAAATTAATTCAGCCTGTCAGTGTACACTCTCAGAAAAAAAGGTTCATTGGGGTTCTATACACTCTAAAAACACTGGGTTGTTTCAGCCCAAATTTGGGTCAAATATGGACAAACCCAAATGTAGGGTTAAAAATGTCATTTAAAATTTTAACCCAACTTCAAATTTCACTTTCAGCAGTACATTTTTGAAATACATTTTTAACCTAACATTTGGGTTTGTCCACATTTGACCCAAATTTGGGTAGAAACAGCCCAACATTTTTAAGTGTGTAGCTTTTACATTTCTAAAAATTGTTTTTAGAAAGCTTCATTAACCATCAAGACTGAATCAAGAGAATAAATTAGTTACACTTTACAATAAGGTTTCATTAGTTAACAATAATTAAAAATAGCCTAACTTCTACAGCATTTAATGAGGTTTAATATTATTTCAACACTTACTATTACAATTGCTGGGTTGTTTTAACACAACTTTGGGTCAAATATGGACGAACTCAGCCATTGGGTTAAATTTTTTTAATTACATTTTTAACCCAAAGTTTGGGTTTGTCAATATTTGACCCTAAGTTGGGTTAAAATAACCCAGCATTTTTAGAGTGTGGGGTTCTTTAATCAACTTCAAAGAACCTTTTATGCTAAAATAGGTTCTATAATGACAAGAAAGAACCCTTTTGGCACAACGGTTCTTTATAGGCTATCATTCATATATTATATTCTGCAACATTTTGTAGCTGTAATTCAATTATTGTTTATTAAACAGTTGTAGTAACTTAATATCCCATTATAATTATGCTGATTTTTGGAGGAGAAAAACTGAAATGGCACTATTCAATGTGATATTGATAAACTACATAAAATGATTTAAATATATACATTTTCTTACCCCATAACTTGAATTTTGTGATCATTCACATGCATTCATAAATACATTTTAGGGGTTTAGGTAACCTTTTAGGGGTTCCAAATATGTAGCGCCGCTGATTTTTAGGTTCTATATAGAACCTTTTCTTTAGAGGAGATAACGCTGAAAATTCAATTTGGATTTGAATTCTGAGACTTTGAGATCACGATTTGTTTGAGTTTTATCATTGTGGTGTTTTTACATTGCAAAGTGCAAAAGCGGGCTGACTCCTTCGACAATTTTCTAGTTTGGTTATATTAGAGATGCTGTAGCATATATAACTATAATTGTTTCAAGCTCTTTGATTCAAGTTGCATTATCTTGAAGACTCTAAAACCATAAACATCCCTCAGTGAGAACTCTTACAGAACGTCCATGTTTTAACCAGAACGGACATGGAGATCATCTGAGCGTCCTCGGGGCTATTCTCGCTGGCTTCGTCCCATGCGTCAGTCATCCGTTCACATGTGGATTACATACATAAATCAAAGGGAAACAAATCTTCTTTCTGAAATAAGGCATAATTTACAATTGAAAACCTTGCAAATGTGACCAAACTGCTGCCTTATACAAAACATCCCAAAGCCTCTTTTGAACACTGGACACTGGTAAAAGAAATCTGACATGCATTATTATTGTCTTATTCGAAGAGACAGTCCAGGCCCGTGTAAGAGAAAAGGCCTGTGAGGTTTTGCCAAAAGTTCTTCACAACAGGCTGACTCCTACATGTGTTTAGGGTATTGTGAAACCTTGGACTTATTCTGGAAAACAATAGGGAAAGGTCTTTCATCTGACTTGAAAGAATGGCGTGAAGAGAAGTCTGCAAATTCATCTACTGTGCGCCACATCTGAAAGAGGTGAGAGGCTTTTTGTGGCATTTTAATAACCATGAAAAAAATATGACCTATAGGTGAATAGGGCGAATACAAAAATAATACGCAGCTTTCAGTCATAAAATCAAGCGTAGCAGGAATTGCTAATTATGAATTTAAAAGAAAAAAAAACAAACAAAAATTCAAACTGTTGTAACCTTTTTGTGAATTATCACCATAAATCACTCTAAAACTAGAGTTAACTACTAATAGTATTTTTTTTATAACTACATTTTTTTAATTGCATTTTTAACCTAACATTTCGTTTTGTCCATATTTAAACCAAGTTTGGGTTGAGTGTCTATATCTATATCTATATACTATAGTAATATTATATAGGCCTAGCTGTTTAAAAAAAATCTGTTAGACTCACCCATTTTTTCCTGACAACAAAAGTGTAAATGTCCAGAAGCATTTTTGTTGACAATTACACTAGCCCCGATGTCCCTAAAATAGTTAAAAAGGTATCATAAATAAATAAAACTGAAAACAATCAGACATTTTTTTAATTTAAATAAAATTTAAACAAATGTATAATACAAGCAATTCTGAAAATGTATTTTCCTCAAATTATAAGGAGATTCATATTTTTTTACTAATAAAAAACTATTTCAACAATATTTACCATATTACACACTGCCTACGTTGTAAAATTAAAATGTGAGATATAAAACTTTTTTACAAGTACAAATGCACACTATTTTACTATTTTTAATTATATATATATATATATATATATATATATATATATATATATATATATATATATATATATATATATATATATATATATATATATATATATATATGTAATTACGTCATACTTTTTTACCATAGACTTGACCCAATTGTAGTGCGCCACTTTACATTCCTTGTCCAATTAAAATGTCGTTTTTACAGTGTGAGTAATGTCTAAATAATGTCTAAAACTGAGAGCATCGAACTAAAAGTGTGGTTTAATTTGAGTGGCAGTCAGTGGAGAGGTGCAGTGTAACTTAAGACTGGTCCTCCTAGTTTATTAGTCCACCAATCAGAGGGCAGCGCTTCCTCCCCCTCCATTCACACTAGTATTTAGCATCAGAGACTAGGATAAAGTTTCCCAAAAAATTAGGAAAAAACTTCCTGCGGGAGGAAAACTCTGCCAAGCTCTACTTCTGGACGTAGAGGCGCAGTCTCGGAACTTTAGGAGGACACACGAACCCCCCAAAAAACGCACGGATATAACGGTCTAACCACGGATTCAAAGGTGGAGAGCGCGTTTTGTCCTCGACCTTCACGTTTCTTTAAAAAGAAATGGAAGAGAGTTCAAGCTCTCCCGTCTCCCCAGTGGACAGCCTGGTGACCAGCGAGGAGGAGTTGGACAGACAACAGAAAAGGTTCGGGAAGAAGAGGAGACACAGTAAAAAGTCGAGCGAGGACAGCAGCAGCCCGAGCTCCGTGAATAAACGCAACAAAAAGCCGAGCCCGAGCAGCACTCAGTCGTTCGAGGAGCTGCAGAACCAGCGCGTTCTGGCGAACGTCAGGGAGAGGCAACGGACTCAGTCGCTGAACGAAGCGTTCGCGTCTTTGCGCAAAATCATCCCCACGCTCCCCTCGGATAAACTCGGCAAGATACAGACGCTCAAGCTCGCCTCAAGGTACATTGATTTCCTCTATCAAGTGTTGCCAGAGCGACGAGATGGACAACAAGATGTCGAGCTGCAGTTACGTCGCGCACGAGAGACTCAGTTATGCGTTTTCTGTGTGGAGGATGGAGGGCGCGTGGTCGATGTCTGCGTCCCACTGAGCAGAGGCTCGTCCATATCATGCCAAACGGGTGGGTAGAAATGCCAAAACATTACTGTAGTGTCGAGATAAGGTGATGTGTGTGACGGCAGTAACCTGCTTTTAGAGAAACCCCAGCTGTTCTGGACCACTGACACTGACAGTTCGTTGCAGGAGTGCAACATCCTCGTGACACTCCAAAAATTGCATTTAGCTTTGTTTAGATAGATAAAGTATTCTAATTCTTTAAATGTTATTCTATATATAGCTACATGCTTACACGTGCAATAATTCAGTTTTATCATATTATTATTGATGTGTAACCTGCAGTAACACTGTAAAAGTTATGACAGCATGCATTTAATTTTCATTGCTTTAACTCATAAAAAAGTTAATTTTCAACCTTTTTTATAAGTTATACAAGATTCAACTAATTTTTGAGTCAGTTTAATGTAATTTGTTTAAATTACTTAAACATCCAAGTTGATTGTACTTAAAGATAAGGCAGTAACTTTGTTTTTGTTTTGCCTCAACTGAGGCCAAGCACACACACAAAAGCTTTTTTATTGATTATTTTACAGTATTTTAATAATATACCTAGGATAGTACACATATATTTTTTTTTTTGCTATATAGCTACTAAGCCCTATTTTTTTATCATCGTTATAAAATGTCTCCATTAGATTATTTTAACAGAAATGTTCACTAGGCGACAATATCACGAGAATATTCAAATTATTATTATTATAAAGTTATTATTATGGCCACACCCCCCAAAATCTGGTGTCACAGAAAAGGCCAGAAAGTTCTCGTTTAAGAAGCATCAGGACATAAACTAATGGCATAATCTCACAGATTATTACAGAAATGCAAGGCGTCACGAAGAAGATGCCCTATTTTGAGGAAATTAATATGGAAACACATGTGTTCTAATTATTATATTATGCAACAAAGACAAAGATACAATCGTAAAGCCATTTAAAAACATAATAGAAGCTCGCGCATTTACAGTAAGAAAATGAACATGCGGCACAAAAACAATGAGATAGGCATTCGTCGATCTGCTAAAGCCAAATATTTCTAGTTAAGTCAAAGTAGAGGAGACATCATGGTGACATCTGTATTGCAAAAAGCTGTGGTATGCAGACTGCAATAGTCAGAAATAACATGGAAAACAAACGCTGAATTATAGTTTTCTCAGTTCAAAGCATTTAGCCTATGACTGTTATCCAGTAAACAAATTACCATTCGCAGATCTTAAACGAATAACGACACAACCGTGAGAAGGAATCGTGAATAAAACTCACATTTCAGATGCGATTTAAACTGGTTACGAAGTTACAACGCACATTCATACCCGTTAAGCTAAAAAACAAAATAATAATGATGACTGAGGTAAAAACGGTGAGCATTTGAACGTTTTCATAACGAAGCAATGAAAGCACCTGTGTGTGGAACAGTAAGAAACGAACATATTCTGCTACATGACATCAGGATGTGAAGTATAGCTTTTTTGCCCTAACAGGAACCTTTATTTTTAAGGTGAGCTGCAACAAAAAAAACACGCTAATGCTGCACAAAAACACTCTTTCAGGCTAAATATGTGTTCGTTCATTAACAAGATTACCTTCAAGAATTTTCATTTTATTTAATAAGATAAATTACGCATGCGTTCTCTTTCCTTTACAACAAAATAAAGTAATATCCTGTAGTGAAAAGAAAGATGTCCTATGAACCTGCACAACTACGAATATGTTCCTAGTTTAAATAACAAATTAACTAATAAAAATGATGAAATGAAATTAAAGAAGATATCATAATGTATTAACTAGTTGGATAAAGCTCTCTTTTTATGTGCTGGATTAGACCTCTATCAACCAAGACAGCCCACAACAAAAATAACAATAACAATATTAGCTGTTTGTCTAATCGATTCTTGTCAATTTATTTGAATAAAATAATATGTGCTACTGAGAAATTCCAAAGGAAGGCAGGTGTACGGCTTCTAATTTCAAACCAAATGACCTCTTAAAACAGTTATTTTCCAGTGACGTAATTCCACCTGGGATTCGTGTAACATGATTGAACCAAGCCTTTTCCTGTGTAAGCATGTGCTCCCACTCAGAATTAAAAAATGGGATCATTAATAGCTTCCCATTTTTCTTTCTTCAACCACAGACAAACCTTGAAGTGTAAGGTCTTCATTGAAAATCCCTGCATAGAAGTTTGAGACATTTTTTAACCTAATGAATGTTTCTTACAAACGTTTTTTTCTTCTTCCACAGACTGTTTACTTCCACTAATTTTGAAGACACCAAAGGATTTATTGATGAACCTCTAAACCTCAAAGGCACGTGGCCAAGGGACATTCAGTGGATACGCCTACATCCTCATGAAGGACAAAACAAAAGGAACTTTTTATATACTTAGAGAAAATGTAGATGACGTCTCCTGTGTCGTCAAATACATTTAATCTTTTTCACAAGTTATTCTTAAATGTTGCTGTGGTGATAGTACAGGAAGGCCATCTGTTATCTGAAACTATATTTCGTGTTTTGTCTCTAAACAGAAGAGTTTTTATATATATATATGAAAAAAAAACTATTGTACATAGGCTACCTTTGAGTGTTGTCAGCTTTTTTTAAAAGGGACCAATGCAATTTAGAGCAATACTTTCTTGAAATGCTGCATGGGTGAATGCATACATTTGATTTTTTTTCTATGCAACATTTTCGATTTCCATCCATTGTACATTTTGCTTATTTATTAAAACATATTTTTGAACATAAGCACATTGATTTGCATGTACGTCCACATCATCACTGTAGAAAAAGAGCGTTCAGATTTTCCCTTCTTTTGTGCAGGTTCATTAACCGAAAAGAAAGTCCAGCCAGTTTTACCCCAAAGCTTATAAAAAAAAGCCTGTCCGCTCTAATAAGAAGAAATCACTGAATCCAGACGGCTGGAGGCAAATACTTTAACAACTGCAGATAACCGCAGCATTTAAATACCGGACCCCTACCAGACCTTTTCATTTCTCCTCTAAATCTACACCAACACTCGCAAAGCATTTAATTGTTTACATCTCATTTTCCCAGGCTAAGCTTGATCAAATCTAAAAGAAACCACTCCACTGCTGAGGCATTAATGTTTGATAAAAGCTCAGTTGTTCTGTTGGCCTGTTCAAGAATAACTCAACTCTGCTCTTTTATGATATTTTGGAGCTTTAAATAATAAGGGCAAGAACCTTTAGGCGGTCAACATGCCACTGATTGATAAAAGATATATCTGTTTTTAAAAAGAGAGTTAAAATAGTTATTTAGGTTTCCTAGATATTTGATAAGCATTTGTTCCATATACAACAACAACAATAACAAATGATTTTATGAATCCAACAGTGTGGGGTGTTTTATGGTTTTCTTCTCACATGACTAAACAAATCACTTCCTTTAGCTGGTTATGCAACACTTACTTTGTTTTCCCAGACAAGAGTGGCTATATTTAAAAATGTCAGTGTATTAAAAGATTGCTTCACTGCCTTTTTTTAAGGGAATAACAATAAGAGATTGTGCCAGAGTATGAGGAGCCACTTGACTCAAACCTCACCTGAGGTGAAAACATGAAAAAAAAATGGAGCTGTGTTGTGCCAAATTTGCCTTCCTTTTTTTTTTTTTTTTGTAGTTAAGCTTTTTAGAGGCTTGTGTGAGTAGGCCTACAATATGCCAACATCTTATTTAGCCTATCGCAAGACAGTTATCATCACATGACTTTTTGATCTCCCACCAAATAAAATCAAAAACTGAAAACAGGCCATAAAGAGTAGCAAATTTGATATACACTTACGAGAAAACAGCTGCAGTTTAGAAATAACAGTTCTTAAATGTGTGGTGATGGGGAAGGCCAAAGAAAGAAAAACTGCGGTGAAGAGTGAGAACCAGTCCGTAAAATACACACCTCACTTTTTATTCTGTGCACCTGCGCAAATCTCTGCAACCGCAGACGGAAACGAGCTGAACGCAAGGGTCTCGAGAACGGCTACTCGACGTCGAAACGCGACGCAACTGATAAAGACGTTCTTATGACAAACTCGTACTAGACGGACCAAAATAATTAGCGTAGACCTATACGGGAAGCAAGAACATTTACTGTCCTTAGACTATAGGCTACAATAAAAGAAAACAAGTTTACACGTCTGTCAATCGCCCACTCTCAACAAACATATCTTGGACGCCTTCATTTTTTAAATCTTCAGCGATGTCTGATTCGTAGAGGGCTCGAATCTTTCAAACTTATGAATCAAATCTTATAAGGAACAGGTCAAACTTGTTCACAAAATGATTCTTTGATGAAATGTGCAAGGGGTAGTTCACCCAAAAATTATACTCACCCTCATGTTGTTCCAAACCTAGCCTACATGAGTTTCTTTCTTCTGTTGAATAATTGACAATTGAGAATTATCAAACAGTTGACAATAGTTTTGACTTCCATATGAAAAACAAACGAACTGGATGTTAATGGGTGACTTCTGTGCTCAACTGAAGAAAGAATCTCATACAGGGTTGGAACAACATGGGTAATTGATGACATAATTTAAATTTTTGGGTGAAAATCCCTTTAATGATTCGTTCACCAATCTATTGAATTTAACCAATCGGACTGAATCAGTAAGGACGTTCTTGAACCAGAGTGAATCTTTCGAAATAGCTTGTGTCCAACTCCGAGAAATGAGTGAGCCAGCTTGAGTGGATCGATTTGTTTACACGTCAATTCGAAAAGTTGGTTTTAATAAACGGCATTTAATTAAATCATGCAATTATTCAGAGTGATGTAGGCCTAAATTGTAATGTGAAACACAAATTATAGGTTCAAAATAACTTAAGTCTGGCAGGAACGAAATTACAATAAATAAACAATCTAATAAACTCTAAAAAAAAAAAAAAAAAAAAAAGAAAAATGTATTCCAACATAAGGCTTTATTAGGCATGCACATGCAATGCATATCATGGAGGTGTGATTAAATGATTACGTAATGACATAAAAAAAACACTGAATCCTTTTTTTTACTGATTTCTAAAGAGCCGATTCACGTAAAAGAGTAATTATTGATTAACGTTTTAAAACGACGTGAGAGGCACATAGATTAAAAAATAAATCAAATAAAAGGTTGTGTTGAGGGAAAGTGCGTATCCATCAGCAGCGTGTTTGATAATGTCTCATTATTCCCGCCCTCCTTCTGAGCCAGAATGCCTCGGGCCACAGTTACGGAGTGGTGCAAGCCCCAGATGTTTCCCGTAAAATGAGACGGAAAAAGCAACAAAATTTTAATTTGCAGTAAAACGGATAAAGTAAAGGTTTACGCTGTATGCGCCGCAGAAAGGATTTCATGTTCAAGCTAATGCCAAGGTTACATTACACCGTGGGGGTGGGCCCTGGCAGGACACACATTTCCTTCTGCTAAACCTAGAATCAGATTTGTAGGCTACCACCCTAGTGGCTTACTTTTACCTTCTGTGTTGATAGTATAGGCCTGAACTAGAGCAACTAAAAGACCACAGCTAACTCTAACTTTAGGCTAACTTGATGAGCCACGCTAAAACTGTTGTAAAAATAAAATGCTGATAAACATAACACACCTGTGACCTCAAATTGATAAACAGTTTACAGTAAGCCTAATGAATTATATTAGCATTCTTGGTGGAAGATTTTTTTGTTAAATCCTTAATGTCTACAATTAAACTTAAAAGTATAGTTTACCCAAAAAAGAAAATTCTTTCAATTGACTCACACTTGTGAAATTCCAACACTGTATGACTTTCTTCCTTCCGTGAATCATAAAATAAGATATGCCCCAGTGTCCATACAATACAATTCAATAGGGTCCAGTGATGTTTAGACACCAATAGTCTATAATTACCCATGACTTTGAGTGACTTATTGGATTAATATTTAAGATTTCATAATATTATGTGCAGCTTTACAAAAGTTGGTAGTTTGTAGCTAGAATATAATAAAGTACATTCTTGTGATGGAACTCAAATGATCTCTCTGGGTGACAATAAGTGGAATCGTAACAATTTGATATAACACTCATAAGAGGCTGATACTGGACTTCTTACCCTAAAACAGCTCCACGTGTACAATATACGAACCCGCAGGACCGAATCCGTGCTCAAGGGTAGATGACGTGGCAATGCAGCACATGTTTGGCCTTAGTTCGCATACAAACGTCTGTGCTGAATCACCGACCAGCAGATCAAATCAGGACATGGTTGAAGGATGGTGGATTCAGACAGCGAAACGGACATGCGTTCTGGGACAGGACATCTACAGCGCAGGTGTGTTGCTCCTGCACAGGTGGAGGGCTGTATACTGAGAGCGTTTCATCTGGGAACAACAGATGGAGATGCTTACATTTAGTATAAACAATCCAAAAAGCCATGAAGGGGAGGGATTATGGTGGACAAGAATAGTTCTGGAACGCTCCGGACCTTCAAAGAAAGAAGACACTAAAAAGTATTGGGAGGTAAGATCAGGATATGCAGGGGCATTTTCAGAAGCCATGGATGACTGACTGACTGACTGACTGACTGACTGACTTAACTAACTGACTGAAATTCCAAACTAACAAAATTTTTAACTAACACTAACTTGCCAAAGACTAATGGATTATTCTAACTGCTGAACATTTCAAAGACCATAATGAGTGTTGAACTCAACTAACTAACTAACTAACTAACTAACTAACTAACTAACCTACTAACTACCCTTTCAAAGACTCTAATGGATCATTCTAACTGCCGAAAATTTCAAAGATCCAAATTAATGTTTCCTAACTAACTAACTAACTAACTCAACTAACTAACTAACTAACTAACTAACCAACCAACTAACTAACTAACTAAACTAAGTAACTAACTTTTTTAAAGACTCTAATGGATTATTCTAACTGAATGTTACCTAACTAACCCTAATGAATGTTTCCTAACTAAACTAACTGAACTAACTAACTAACTAACTAACTAACTAACTAACTGCCCTTTCAAAGACTCTAATGGAAACTAACTGCCTAAAATTTCAGATCTAACTGAATGTTCTAACTAACTAACTACACTAACTAACTTTTCAAAGACTCTAATGGATTATTCAAACTGCTGAAAATGTCAAAGACCATAATGAAAGTTTCCTAACTAACGAACTAACTACAACTACTGACTAACTAACTAACTAACTAACTAACTAACTAATAACTAACTAACTCAACTAATGACTAACATAACAATTATGCATAATTACATGCAACTAACCCTCAACCAAACCCTAATCCTACCATAACCCTATAGTAAGTACATGCAGTGTAACATTACTCAGTACTTAAAATATGCTGTAACAATGACATCTTTAAATAAAGGGTTACAGTTTATTTTAAGGTGACATTGTTACAGTGTAATTATATATTTAAGTACTGAGTAATAATATTTAGCTAAATGTACTTACTATAGGGTTAGGGTTTGGTTGAGGGTTAGTTGCATGTAATTATGCATCATTTACTGTTATTACTATGGCAAGTGCATGTAACATACGTAACAAGGACACTGTAAAGTAAACTGTTACCCAAACTCATAGCATACCCTAGCAACTGCATAGCAACACCTTAGCAACCATCCAAAGTGCACATCTTCAAACATAAACACACTGCACTTGTTCAGCCCTTATTTAAAGTTTGAAAAATTCCACTTATAGTTTTCATTAATTTTAATTTCTGAATGTAATTTCTGAATTTCTTGAATGAATGGTCATGTAGTTTCTCTTTGAAATGACCTTGAGCTTTGGGGAAAAAAGCTCTTTACAAATTATACTTATTATTATTATCATCCATTAACCATGAGAAGGAACAGACTTTCAGTCTTCCACTGCCAGCAACACCACCTCTCCCTTCATCCTGGGAAGCACCAAGAACACTTCTCAGCCACAATTATTCCAAAAACACATCACCCCTCCCGAAAATTCCTCCAGTCTTTCCACCGCTGGAGAGATTTCCGCTGCTCTTGAAGAAAGAATCGAACTGGACAAGAAAATGGCTTAAAACACTAAAGTGGCTGTAAACGCTGGAGTGGAGAACACATGCAGACCAGGCTATGGAAATTACCTCTGGACTGATGTGGCACTCCTACTCTGTGTTCATCAATGTTTTTACATAATTCTATATTATGATTCACCAGCATCTCTATTCAGTCTCAGGCCGCTTTGCTCAAAGTGTTTGAGAGATGTATAACATAGGCAAGCTGTGAAACAAAAATAATGACCACCTTACACAGGACTTTCAAGAGCTAAAAGAGCAGAAATTCATCACTTTAACTGGATCAGGCTACTTGCAATAACGTTCAGTGGTTAAACAAAGGTGCGCTCGGCTGCAGAAACCTGATCCCGTCTCGTCTGTGGGTTCATACTGCGGCACACTCGCACACCAGACCACTTTCCTCTTCATTAGAAGAAAGGTCACACCAGGCCACTGAGGTGAGGAGCTGTTATTCTCTCCATTTCACCAAACCAATTATGAAACAAACCAGCGTTATGCCGTGTCCTGAACCAAGCACCGCACTAGGCTGGTTGAGACAAAAACTAAGACTCGGCGCCGTCTGGTTCTGGAAGTATTTTTGTCATTCATTTTTCCCATAGGGATTTTATAATACTCTTTGTTAATTCTAATCCTCTGCCAGCATCTAATCCTTCTTGACCATTTTCACAAAAATGTAATGGCCTTGTCATGTCAACTTGCAATAGGCTATATCCAAAGAAAATATTTTTAAAAAGTGTTATTCTAGCTTCATGCATTTTTTATTATCAATACTTGAATGCAGGTAAGTTTCATAAAACAAGCCAAAAGCTGAGAAAAACGTGTTTTTATAAAAGTCTACGTCTGGATGGGATTCAGAACGATGATCAAAACATTGATGGAGTAGATTGAGTCCAGCAACACCCCCAAAGCTTTACAGTCCTAGCTCGTCCTTGAGTCGACATTTCATTCAGTAAAGCAGTTTTGATTTATATGCGGTGTAAAGGTGCAATATGCAGGATTTTTGCAGTAAAATATTCAAACCACTAGGCCAATGTTAAAGTTTCCAACTATTTGTAAATTGTGAGAAAATTGCGATTTTAACCAAGAAAATGGGGCGTGTGAGCATTGGCGAGGAAACAGTCAATGGCGTCATATCCGCGTTACCCCCACAAAAAGAGGACTAAAATGAAGGTCAACATCTTTCGAGATGCCGAGAGCTCCACATCAGCGACTGACTTTGACTTGACAGAGATGCGAGTGTTGCATGTTACGTTATTAGACAGGTGAGCAATGTACATAAAACTAATCAAAGTTATTTAGTTCAATATGATGAAAAGTTAGAATATGATCTGTATGTTATTCTCTAGAGTTAATCCAGCTTAGTCTCATACGGCCAACAAACAACCTAACAACATTCCACCCACAAATGCTGTTTTGTGCGATAGCGTAACTGTAATTCGTGTTAATAGAACTGACCTCTGTGAGTATTAATTCAGCACTTGCGTGTAGTTCGGTAGAATGAAATGTCCTTATTCTTTTATATCGCCGGACTCGCGTTGCCTGTGGCGCTGGTATACATCTAGCAATCGCGCCTGCTGCGTCACATCACAGTCATATTAAAAACATCCCTGTATTCACTCATCCATAAAAGATCCATAAGCTTGATGACAAGATCCATAATTGCACTTAATGCGGAATATACATCATTAATATATGCCTTTGTTATTGTAAGAGGTTACCGACCCCTGGTGGCGAAAAATCCTGCATATTGTACCTTTAATGCCGTGATCTTGTTATTTTACATATGTAAATGATTACATTTGATATAGCTTGTGTTTACACCTTCTTTGCATGCGTTTTGATCAAGAGATTCAGTAGGCCTACTTTCAGAAGATGCGTAATAGTGACCCATATACGATATAACCAGCCCGTTTTCATCATAAGGCGTCATATACTGACGATTTTGCCAATGCGTAGACATTCAAACACGCATGGCACCCTTTAGCGTCAATATGAGACTCAGATAAATATGGGCCAGAAGGCGCCTCCTGAGTGGTCTAACCCTAACCTTACCCCAGACCTAAACCTACCATAACTGAAGCGTGTTATATTAACGCTAAAGGGTGCCATGTGCGTTGGATATGCTTTGGCAAAAGCATTAGTATATGACGCCTTCGGGATGAGAATGCGTTGGTGTAACAATCAAAACAGGGAAAATCGATCATGTTAAAATTACAATCCATGAACCAAGCCAATCAGCTGCAAGGTGAATCATAACAGACCACAACAGGTACCGTGGCAAGAAATGGTGCAAAAGTTGCTTCGGTTCAGTGCTCAAAAGCTGCGCGTTTATGTTCAAATTCTTAATTGAGTAATTCTAAAACTACTGAACTTCGGCATGTGAGTGAACACGTGTCTTTAGGTACAGGGGTGCAACGAGCTGAGTGAAAGGCACCTGACCCATAGATTGTGGGTTCGATTCCCCTGTTATAAAATTGTGTGCTACATTATGTTTTTGCATTTCGATATGCAGGTTTTGCTCTTCTTGGCCCCGTGTCGCAGCTTGCAGATATATTTCTCTATATTTTTGTTGTTGTGCTGGTGGAAAAAACACCGGCTGCGGGAGATTACAGAGCAGAGATGCACGGAGATGTTAATGACTTCCTCATGTGAAGCCAGCGGGATAAAACACACAGTCCCCTTTACACGGTTAGCGCAGCCGCGGGGGAATTGCGGTGTGAACGATTTGAAGGGGGGGCTGAAATTAAACTTGCTCCGAGGGTAGATTCCGTCCCGCTCCATTTTTGATCTCATAGAGCCGGAAGGGGATAGGTCACCTGTGTAATTTGGACTAACACAACAGGCATAAATTGGTGTGGGTTGTGTTTGTGTGCTCTCTTAAAAAGTTGTGTGAGCTCTTAATGAGAAAAATATGTCACGGCACTCGAGAGCCACCTTTCCCCGCTCTCTTTTCTGTGACGGTTCCTGTCTTCGCATGCAAAGTAGAATCAAACAGTGAGGTGCTTTATGTCAATATTGGAAATGATCAAGTAGGAAAATGGAGAGTGTGAACCCACCGGTGTTTGTTTCCTCTCTGGGCAGCACCTGCAGTGCAGTGACGGGTCAGTACACAGATATCTCCTCCCTGTAGCCTCTCGGGACGGGCACCGGGTTTTAGACTAAACACAGCAAAGACAAGCAAACAGCACACAGCTCTCAAAACACAGCACACGCGAGACTGTAGATGACAGTCGACGTGGAGGACAAGCGTACAGTATTTGAGCATTAAACAAACTCGGCACATTACAAGTGCCATCAACATCTTCGCCTTCAGACAAAATATTATCATATAGCTGAACAGATGATCAAATAAAACAATAAGCCTTGAGAAGCCACGTGTTAGAGCACATGCCAAAAAGCTGTGGTAAAATGCCCTCAAATGGCTTATTGCTTCTTTTTTTTCAGAAAAAACAGCCAATATGACAAAAATAATCACCAATATTAAATAGAAAAAAAAGAAAGAAAGAAAAAGGATTCCAAACATGTATGATTGCCTTTCTTCTGCAAAACACAAAATAAAATAATTTGAACAATGTTGGTAACCAAACAATTTTGGACCAAACTGTTTTGTTACCAATTGATTTTCATTGAATGAACAAACAAACTGAAATTAAAAACTGAAATGAACAGTAGGCCTATAGTATTATATATTAATAAAATTGGATAATTATTAGTAAAACATGAATTCAAAACTGAGGCTATACTGACATTCTTAATGGATGTTCCAGGCCTTATTGTGCACAATTCATTGTTTAATATTATTTAAATATTTAATACTGTAAAAAAAGTACAAGGTTAATTTATTACCATTAGTAAATGCAGTATCTTGAACTGCATTTTATTGTACAACATTTATCAATCTAGTTTAATTTTATAAACCTACTTTTTTGTTAACCTACCCCTGATTCGTCTGACTTTTTCATTTTTCCAATCAATTCTCAATGGATAAATTTTTTCTCTAATACGCTGTTTTACTTTGTTTTACGCTGATTATTAAATACCGACTATTATACAGTGGCTTTAAATGGAGTTCCTTTAAAATGAAAATTCCTAAGTTAGTTCAAGCTGTATGAATTTCTATTTTCAGCTGAACACAAAAGAAGGTCTTTTAAAGACTGTTGGTAACCAGACAGTTGATGTGCCCAATTGACTTCCATAGTAGGAAACAAATATGGAAGTCAATGTGTGTCATCAACCAACATTCTTCAAAAGATCTCATGTTCAACAGAAGATAGAAACTCATACAGGTTTGGAACAACTTGAGGTTGAGTAAATGATGACAATTTAAATTTGTTTTGGGCGAACTATCCCTTTATAAGTGGCTCATCCAATCTGAATTTACAGTCTGCACTATCTGCCTCATAAAATGTGATTTACAGTCTAAATTGAGGAGAAGCTCTTGAGTAACGCTGGTCGGGATGATGTCCACACCCATTGGGTGAAGCGCAGGTCTTCCGCCTAGTGTCGTATCACTCGGGATCTGTAAGGCTGATCTGTAATTTGGCTCTGAGATGCAGCTGGCTTCATCCACCACCTCAGAGCCACAATTAAAAACTGCAGAGAAGTGGCGAGCGACGCTCTGGAAGGAGGACCTTCTCTAATATAAGACACCATAATGACAGACTGAGCCACCACAATGAGGATGAGCAGAGGGATGGAGGGGGGGAAGAGAGATAGAGAGAGAACAACATTGAATTGTGTGACCACACGCCAAATAGTTAAGAACTAACTAGAGGTCTTTCGTCTGATGTGTCAGGCTTGTGTTCTCCGAGACGGGTTTATTGTGGGAACGGAGAGCATCTAGAAACCCCGATTGGGATCAAATGTGGAGACCGCATTGGGTTTACCCGACCCCGAGCTACAGGGCAAAGGTCACGGGTTCAGCGACCTGATCAACAGTTCTGCTGACAGTCTCTAAACGTTTCACCTCGATATGTGAACACATTCCTGGGGATCCCGTCACCTTTGTGCTCGCTATGTTGTTCGGAGACGATCTTTTGTCGACCTGCGAGACGGTAAATATTGTCTCTCGCGTCTCCTTTCACACTATTAGCTTAGCCGTGCCACACGTCCCAGGGTGGCAGATTTATGAATATTCAAATGCCTGCTTTGTGACGTGTCAGATTGTTTACTTATTTTCTACTTCATGACCTTTAGAGTCACTTCAGCAGTGCTGGACTGGAATTAGCCGGTTGTTTATTTGACTGGCGCTTAGCAAGCAGCAGGGTGATGTTTTTCTTTGCTTTGGTCAATCCGCTGGATTTCTCTCGCTCTAACGTGCCCCTGTATATTTGGACAGACGTCTGACCCTTGTCTCTTGTAAATGAGCTGCTAATCCTTGTCGTGACTACTGTAAGCTGTTGCCCTCCCCTGGACAGAGGGGGCAGTGCTCCAAACACAAGACCTGGCTAGACCAGAGGAGTACCGTAGAGTCCTCTGGTCACTGTATTCAAGTAACATGTAATACATGGATCTCCAAAGGAATTAAAAAAACAGTAATGTCATTGCACGTTTTTTAGCAGTAATTAAAAAAATATATGTATAATCATCATTTTTGCTACATCTATCAATATTTATTTAAATGAATAAATAATAAACAAAATATGCCTCATTAATTCATGTTCCTTGTGCATGATTCAGAGGCCGACTTTTAACAATACAATCAAATCCATCCTAGTCCTACTCAACATTTTGTGTGTGATACTGACAGATTATGACTCTCTTCTATTCCCTATTACTGTATCTATAAAGTTTAGGTATGATTTTTTTTAATTTTTTTTTTAAATCTCTTCACCAAGGCTGTATTTGTTTAATTAAGAATACAGCAAAAACAGCAATATTGTGAAATTTTAAATAACTCAAAATCATTTTAATTTGTTGATTTGCTGCTCACAGTTGAAAACTGTTGTGCTGCTTAATATTTTTGTGGAAACGGTTATAATTTTTTTTTTCAGGATTCTTTGATGAATAGAAAGTTCAAAAGGACATTTGAACGTAAAAGTCTTTACTGTCACTTTTGATTAATTGAACATTTGCTGAATAAAAGTATTTTATAAATTGATTAGAAAATACTAATATATAAATGTAATAATAATTAAAAAAAGATTTGTACAACAATGTGAATGAAAATAAATTTACATGAAATAAAAAAATAAAGAAAAATAAAGAAATATAAATAAGAATATTTTAAATATCAAATACATTTTTTAAATACACTCTTAGAAAAAAGGGGTCATTGGGGTTCTATATATGAATGATAGGGTTCTTTACTCAACTCCAAAGAACCTTTCATGCTAAAAAGGTTCTATAATGACAAGAAAAAACAATTTTGGCACAAAGGGTCTTTATAAGCTATTATTCGTTCATATATTACATTATTCTGCAACATTTTGTAGTTGTAATTAAATGATTGTTTATTAAACTGTTGTAGTAACTTAATATTCCATTTTAATCATGCTGATTTTTGGAGGAGAAAAACTGAAATGGCACTCTTTGTGTGATATTGATTAACTACATAAAATGATATAAATATATAAATTTTCTAACCCCCATATCTTGAATTTTGTGATCGATTACATGTATCATAAATACATTTTAGGGTCTTGATGTTTGTCAATAATATGAAATATTTAATCCGGAAAGGACAAAACAAATGATAATGAATGAACTCAAAAGGTTCCATATGTAACTTTTTTCCTGGTTACAAAGAACCCTAAAGTGTTCTGATCATTAAACCCTTAAGGGTTCTCTATAGAACCTTTTAAGGGTTCCAAATACGTAGCGCTGATAGAACCTTTTAAGGCTGTATATAGAACCTTATCTTCTAAGAGTGTAGGGTAATTAACATCCAGCACAAAAATGTTAATTTAATCTCTCTCTCTCTCTCTCTCTCTCTCTCATATATATATATATATATATAAATTTTTTTTTTTTTTTTTGCTTTTCTCAGACTAAATGCTAGGTCCTGTTCTGCTCTGCGCTCCAGGCAAACTGATGCTTGTGACAATAAACCACAGTCCTTAAACACACTGTGGGACATATGAGCATCCCGGCCATTCTCTCCCCGCAAACAGTTTATCTCCACGAGTTTTCCATAGAAAATTACTTGTGGTGCGCTGTTGTTTGCTACGTAATAGATTTACAAAAAGTCCCCGTCGCCCAAGAGCACACCACAGAATTACATTGTAAAATGATGAGAAAAGCTCAACGTTCACTACCAGACAGGCCATTAGTCCCATCACAATGTGACAAGAACACTTACGGCAGTAAGATTAACAAGGACTGGGATTTCCTACTGAAACGATTGAGGTTTAACAGCTGCAGACTCCCATTCTTCTGGTTAAAAAGTATTTAACATGTACAGAGCAGATTTTGAGGGGAGAAATCTACAGAAATGTCTATGAATCCTAAATAATAACCATATCAGCCAAATATTCAGACCAACACTCAATGGATGAGAGACAGGGATTCCAATCCTGCAGATATCTGGACCTGCTTATCAGTATCAATATTGTATTTATAATTATTAGTGTTCAGTAAAAATACATTTAGCAACAAATGGTATGGTTAAACAATTGGTATTAAAAACTTAGGTATTATTTAAACACACAAACACAAACATACATATACACATACATACCCATATTGATAGGATAGCGTCTTGCCATTGATGGAGATTTGTGGGATGCACATCCAGGGCATGAAGCTCTCCGTTCCACCACATCCCAAAGATGATCTATTGGATTGAGCTCTGGTGACTGTGGGTGCCATTTTAGTACAGTGAACTCATTGTCATGTTCAAGAAACCAATTTAAAATGATTCAAGCTTTGTGACATGGTGCATTATCCTGCTGGAAGTAGCCATCAGAAGACAGGTACATGGTGGCCATAAAGGGATGGACATGGTCAGAAACAATGCTCAGGTAGGTTGTGGCATTTAAATAATGCCCAATTGGCACTAAGGGGCCTAAGTGTGCCAAGAAAACATCCCCCACACCATTACACCACCACCACCAGCCTGCACAGTGGTAACAAGGCATGATGGATCCATGTTCTCATTCCGTTTACGCCAAATTCTGACTCTACCATCTGAATGTCTCAACAGAAATCGAGAACTCATCCGACCAGGCAACATTTTTCCAGTCTTCAACTGTCCAATTTTGGTGAGCTCTTGCAAATTGTAGCCTCTCTTTCCTATTTGTAGTGGAGATGAGTGGTACCCAGTGGGGTCTTCTGCTGTTGTAGCCCATCCGCCTCAAGGTTGTGCGTGTTGTGGGTTCACAAATGCTTTGCTGAATACCTCGGTTGTAACGAGTGGTTATTTCAGTCAAAGTTGCTCTTCTATCAGCTTGAATCAGTCGGCCCATTCTCCTCTGACCTCTAGCATCAACAAGGCATTTTCGCCCACAGGACTGCCGCATACTGGATGTTTTTCCCTTTTCACACCATTCTTTGTAAACCCTAGAAATGGTTGTGCGTGAAAATCCCAGTAACTGAGCAGATTGTGAAATACTCAGACCGGCCCGTCTGGCACCAACAACCATGCCACGCTCAAAATTGCTTAAATCACCTTTCTTTCCCATTCTGACATTCAGTTCAGAGTTCAGGAGATTTTCTTGACCAGGACCACACCCTTAAATGCATTGAAGCAACTGCCATGTGATTGGTTGATTAGATAATTGCATTAATGAAAAATTGAACAGGTGTTCCTAATAATCCTTTAGGTGAGTGTATATATAAAACGTATTATTTATTTAAGATACATATCATTTATTTTACCAAAAGATGGCAGGTAAAGTTAACCTGGCCCTAGCCAGATGAATTTCGCTCCGCCTAGCTCCACTCATGCATCTGGAACCGATCCATTGAAATGGCGTTTCAGAAGGCTGGGCCTTATCAAAAATACTTGCATATGATTGGATAAGCCACTTGTCCGTCATCTTTATCGACGTGCTATTTCAACCACTCACACCGAAGCCAACCCGTGACGCTGATGAGAGCGACGCAGGAAAAAACAAAACAGAACAGCCGACATTCTCTGATGTTCCGTTCTCTGATGTTCTTTTAATGAAACAATATTAGGTAGATTGGACAACACGGATGAAATAGCATCATCAATGTTAATGCTTGCTTCCTCGATGCGAGCCGCCATTGTTGTCTGAATCAAAACAGTCTCACGGTCGCTTCTCCACTACGTCACATCTATGAAACTCCCGCCCTGCGTCCTGATTGGCTAAGCCATAAAGTTGGTTGGAGAAATCACTCTCAATGGAAGAGGTTCCAGATGGATGTGAGTGAAGCTAGGCGGAGCTAAGCGGAACGACATTCATCTGGCTAGGGCCAGGTTAAGGTAAAGTAGTCAAGAGTTACTCAAGAAAATGCAAAAATGCACCCGACCAATAATTTTATTTTTTTCTGGTACGTTCAGTTTTTTTTTTGTATGAGAGCGCATGTACTACAAGATATGACAGAGATTAATAAACCTAAAATTATGATAGAGAAAGCAGAAAACTATTAAAAGAATGTCTTCAATTAAATTATCTTAGAAGGAAATATGACATTTAATGAATTTAGTGATTATACTATTATAATAATTAGAGCCCCTTACATGTGAATCCGTTGAGTGATAACGTGCTCGGAAATAAACACAAGACAGTGTGGTACTCAAAAACAAGGTACTTTATAGTTGATGTCAAAGACAAACATTAGAGCAAAGGTCCCAAGAAAAGTTCTATTGTAACAATGGAAAAACAAAGTGACAAAAATAATATGCATTTCTTACATTTTGTAAACCTAGAACTGTTCTCGAGCCACAGTGGTCACAGGTATTACTGGCTGATAAGTGTTTTTTTTTTCCTCCTTTTGGACAAACTGAAGATATTTCTGACAAACATCTGGAAAAAAGCCCTTTGATGATTCCAGATGTTTCTAAAGGAATGACCCTAATCTTTTCCTAGTCTTCCTCCAGCCTCAAAAAAAAAATCCTTAGGAAGATTAGAAAAAAAAAACGAGAAAAGAAAGCAAAAGAAGTCACACAAACAGTCTAAAGTGTGACGTAGTGTGTAGTTCACCTAAAACAATGCTCTACATAAATACAATAAAGTCTATAGTCTGTATGTCACAAGTGCTAGATAACTTTCTTCTTGTTGTTGTTGTAAAATATTCAAAAGTCATTTTTCTTTCATTCCTTTTTTAAACAAGTAAAAAGCACATCCGTCGGACACAAAGAGCATCATTCCGTCTGCGTACTGACCAGAAACAGAGGAGGAAAGAAGAGCTTCCATCCCATGCGTTCTCCAAAGCCTCGACCCTCCCGTGTTCCTCCTTTGTGCAAATATGTTACAAGGACAGACAGGCATGCTGACGCACAAACCATGCAGAAATCTACAGCTGTGAAGGAAAGAGAATAAAAGAAACTTCACCCTGGCCTTCAAATAAACAACTGCTCAGGCCAGACCTCATGGCAAATTAGCAGGAATGACAAGAAAGGTAAAATGAAAAGAGAAAATTGGGAAAACCAAATGGAATGCAGTTCGTTTTCTTTTACGCAAAACAAGAGCAAAGAAAATGACTATCCGGGTGATCCAGATAAGAGTCCCTTTGACAAGGCTTTCGATAGGCTGCCATTTGTATTACTGTAAAGTGATCTGTGAGTTTGATGGCTGTCTGGTTTGATTATGTCGCTTTAAATTTCCACTTTCAAATCAATGTCAGCCTTCGCACTTCATTCTTGAAAGTAGAATCAGATGAGATTTGATGGACTTGGTTTTGATATGATCCTGCAAAAATGCCCAAAAAATAGCTCAGAAAGAGTAACAAGATGCAGATTTTACAAAACATAAGAGTCCCAAGAGTGACCGCATATAAATAAAACGCTTACATTTTCACAAAGTCATGTCCAGGTTGCATTTCACCCTAAAATCAAAAGGAGGTGCATAAGAAACGATATTTAAAAAGTCAATTAAGCATATTTTCATAACATAATTTATACTATTTGTTAATTCCCGTTTAAATTATTATTTTTTAATTAAATAATTGTATATTTCATTATAATACATTTCTGCACAACCTTATGATAATTATTTTCAAACACTTCTTTTGGAAACTCCCCGTCCGCCATTGGTCGAACAAAACCCCAAACTTCGCACCATTGGCTGAGCCCAGTGTTGCTTTGTTTTCTTGTGGCAAAATCGTGGCATTTTTTCCTTTGATTTTAGGGTGTGACATGACCCGGATGTGTTCTTGACAGGTTAAAAATAATTCAAAATGAAATCCATTTTAGATCACTGTCAGTATCTGACTCTACTTGGTCTATCCAAATGGACTTTTACCAATTGAAATGTACAGTGTCAGTCAATAAATATTTTTCGTATGAGAGTTTAGAAAGCACTCCGTCAAACTGAAGCCTGGAACCACAAAGATCCGTCTGATCAAGAGTTTACGGCGCCAGAGTAATGCTACTGTGAATGCATGAAACCAATAAACAGTGCCTTCAGTGGAACCAGACCATGTACTGAAATATATCACTTTGCAATCTTTATAATATATAATATATCTATAGATCTTTGAAATATAAATCTACTATGAACAGAACGTAGTAAATACACAATTGTCGTAATCATTATACAAAGTAAAAGCATCTCCCTCCCACCGCATACAAAAAAAACAAGATAAAACAACTTAAAAAAAGGCGTGTTACTCTCTAAAACAAGAAACTAAAGACTTGAGCATGTAAAACACATTGTCAACTACATAAAGACTGACAAATGAACAAGTACATAATCCAAAAAGTAAAAAAAAAAAAATAAAATGAAATCGGGACAAGTGAGCTCACAAGGCAAAAAAACAAGAAAAACGGACAAGAAAATAATGGGCACGAACCCAAAGTGGAGTAGTCATACGTGACAGGCATATATAAAAATGAAGTTGAGGAACAATGGCGACGGTGAGTCAAATCTCCCGCCTTAATGAGTCTCATATTGAACATGACACACAGAAAAAGAATGCCAAAGGTAGTTGCCGAGAGGCTAAACACCGAGTCAGGGGTTGTCAAACAAATCATCGCCTCCTCATCAGTCCAGAATCGAATAAAATTCAATGTACAATCAAAGTCAAGCCAAATGATCTACTTGTCAGCATGCATAATTGCGTATATATACAATTCTATGTGCCATTTCGAAGCGCCGCGACTATGTCAATGTCCCATGCAGATTGTCTGAGTATCACAGTCTTCTCAGAGGCGTTTACGATTGAGTGGAAGCTGGTGGTCCCGCTACTTCCTGGATTGTGTCATGTGACGAGCACATGTTCAGTAGCACCTGCCCCCTTAGTGAAAGGCCCCCGCCGTAACCCTCCTCGGCGGGAAACCAGCGCTGAAATCTGACCAGGTGGCACGTCTGAAGGCTCAGTGGTACATTTAAAATAACCGGTAACCAGCCCTTTTCCGCGCGTTCAATAAAACTGACCGTCTGCTGAGTAGAGTAATAGTAGTGATACGCTAGTGCCCTTTGATTAACTGTAAAGTAAACCAGACATTCATAGCTATATAAAAGTACAACATGTCGAGAGAAGGAAAAATAGAAAGTTTGTCTCTAACTACAAATCGAATGACGCGTGGTCATCGCAGCCCTATCCTAAATGCTCGCGGCTGAGTGGGTTAACAGCAAACTCATGCTAGTCGGCGCCGTTAATCTACGACGGTTGAATTCCTAACTTGGCAGATGGAAAGCTGCATGCTGGTCAACCTTTCTTCTTCGTCGGAGGAAGAGGTGCGTATTTGGTCGTTAAAGTTGAAACGAGTCGCTACATTGGCTTGCCTCTCTTAAGCGTTGGAGAATTCAACTAAATTTCGCCCTTGGATGGCTGGCAACTACCTTAAAGTTCGCTTGTCAGTCATGTAACATCCAACACAAGCACAGTAAAAATGAAGGAACATAAAACAGGTCATAATGCGTGTGAAACATGAAGATATCTGCAGGGAGTTCCTGGTAAACATGCTGAGGGTTTCTCCATTCTTTAGGCCAGCCTTGCGACAAGACGTCTTCCCCTCCTGTAACTAGTTTAAGGCAATGTTCTTCTCTGATCCGTCACGGAAACTCTTTTGAAAAAGGCACGAACTCAAATTGTCACTCTCAGGGCTTCCCAGAATCCTTCGCCCTCTCTACAGTCACATCCGTCCACCCTTCGCGGGTCTCTCGTCGTGAATGTCAGAAGCGGGAACTCGGATGGAGAATGGAAGGAGTCACTTTTTTTTCTCCCAAAACAAACAAAAAAAACAGACGGACAACAAACAAAAAAAGACGTAGGCCGCAAACGACCCCACAGCCGAAATCAATCACGTGAACTATAGTGGCTCTGGAAAATATCGAAAAAAGTTCACGTCGAAAGCACCAGCTCTCACATCTAACAATGAAACATGAGATCTATGTCCTGCTCGAATGTCTGAATGTCCCTGCGGACAGACCAGGACGCACAATCCTGGACTTGCTGCCACGGACAGAGACTAACACGGCTGAGACGTTTGTCGCACTCTGGGTGTCACGGAGATTTCTGCAGGCCGTTTCGGATCCCGTGCTCATAGTGCGCACATCGCCGGACAAAAAATGAAACGGATGGAGAGAGTAGAGTGACGTCAGAGGCCTTGAAGAGGCTCTGAGCTGAGAGGGTCACCAAGGCGTTCAGTGGACCTTCTACAATGGAGGTTCCTCTTCCATAGGCTCCTCTTCCGTCCTGTGGGGAGACACACAAACCTTCTGAAAAACCTTTTTTTTTTTCTTTTCAATGACTTCAAGACATTTGCGACACTAAATAGTTGAGCTGAGCATAGGTGCAAATATTCACCATTCATTTATATTCACCATTAATGTATAATGTATATATATATTTTTTTTATATTTTTTTCCTAGACCTGGGAATCGCAATTTTAAAAATCCAAAATGCTTCCAGGTTTCCTTGCCTCTGGAACCCTGTACATGCACACACACACACACACACAGAATAAGATCTTACATTTACATTTTCTATTTTAGTTTTAGTAATTTTGTCTGATTTAGTGATTTAGCCTTGTTTTTGCGTTTGTTTATTTCAGAATTAGACATTTTATTTCTTGAAGTTAAAATCATTTCAGTTAGTTGCCAAGGAAACATTTCTATTTTTTACATTTTCATGTAATACTTATATTTTATATATTATATCATTTTCAACTTTTTTTAAACGAATAGAAGTAATATTTTTAAAACACTTACACAATTATATTACACAAATTACTCAAAAATAATGTTTTAAAAAAGACCAATATTACTTGAGATCCTTCAGTAAGGAGATGCTAAGATCGTTATATATTTACATATATACGTTATTTTTATGTTATATATACGTTACGTTATATATATATATATATATAATTATGGAGCCATTCACCTCAGTTACATTCCCATTGAACAATAAGTTTGTGTGTTGATGCTAAGAGCAGATTTGACCTAGTATTTGACCTGTAGGGGGCACTGTAATTGAATTTATATGGTATTCCTAGGGAATTTATATGGTATTCCATTGACAGCAGTATGTACAAACTCATTTCAGAGATAAATCATCACTTCTTGTTTGGTGTCCAATTGGCTGAGAATTATTACTTGAGAATAGTGTAAGACATACAAAATACACTTAGTGGATTCTGTGTCTTGGTCTGAATATGATCTAAACCAGTTTTGTAGGAGTAGTAGCATAAAAAAAGAATGCAAATTCATTTAAATTGACAGAAAAGGTGCATGCCATGGTGGAGATTCACAAAATTTGAATTTCCTATTCAAGAATTTTGGAAGAAATCAGGAGGAAATTGAAACAACCAGAAAACCAGGATCTAGAGAGGAAAGAATCATTTTGTTTAAAAAAGTTATTAGCTAAAACGTTGATGAAACTGTTGGTGAGCGTTACAGTGTTTGAGAGACCGACTCCAAAATTGACACAAAGAGTTTTGGAGCTTCCACAATCAAGTGTGGCTGCCACAGACACCAAGCCAGAAACCAGAAAATAGGAAAAAGAAGTTAAAATAGTTGTCAATACATTTTCAGCATTTTGGCCCATAATAGGAATAACAGGAAATAAATGTGAGTTTGAACCTGTGCTGGGCATGCGAGAGTGTAAGAGTGTGTAAGGGAAGGTCCAGAAACCTCAGAGCATCTGTGCTCAATGTTTCCTGAGTGTTTTTAATCAGGACTCTGGCAGTGTGTGTGTCTCAGAAGCCTGACGCTGCTGGACGTCTGCCCCTGAACCGGCCGCCTGCCTATCACGGCTCATGCACACACTTGTCCTGTACCTCTAGACTCCTCACACAACCATAAATACATGTGGGGGTCACATAAATAGACACACACACACACACAGGAGGCCTGCTATGAGCAAATGTATGACACATTCCAGGAATAAGGTAACAATTACAGGCTGAAACCCATTTAAGCAAATTCAATGAAAGGAGGTCATTTATTATATATAAATTATATATTATAGTTTATATTTTAACCTTATTTTTTAAAACAAATATTTGTAATTATAGGTAAAACACGCTATTTGTGCCTTAACTGTTCTTTTTTAAGTAATGGGACCCAAACCGTATTTGTGGAATGCGTCATATATCCAACACTCATACAAACTCAAATATAACTGCACCTCTTCCCCATGTGCTTGTTGGCCACAGACAGGGATGCCATGGCGGTCACCGTCTCTGCTTCTTCAGTTTCACATCTCTGAGCCTCCAGCAGAGAGTAGCCCAGAGTCGAGGCAGATCGCTCCAGCGAGCGCCAGTATTTACCTAGACACAAAACAAGGTCAAAGATTAGCCTTAAATATGACCAAAAGCTGTAAAATGTCAAATACAAATAGCATGAAAAGAGATCACATGCATGCCAGATTATGACTAAACAGAAGCCTAGTCCATACTGCAGAATATTCTCCACCAAAAACTGCCCACTTGAAGAGGACGACACCTTATGATATGCGACCAATCACAATTTGTTTTGTTTTTACACTTTTTTAGGGCAAGTTTATCTAAATAAACTATACTACAAACACAAAAATCTTTTTTGATTGGTGAGTACAATATGCAGTGAGTAAATCGTGAAAGTGTGTTTGCACTCACTCTGGACTTCCAGAACTTTCTCCATGGAGTGAATGGCATTGGGGTTCGGCCTCTGTCTGAAGCACGTCTTCAGGAAGAGGATCCAACTGGAGGAAAGATGACAGATGGAAGATTAAACAACGAGACTGGACAAAGATCCCTTTAAATGATATAATTCAGGAGGAATAGAAAATAAATAAACAATAAATAAATATAATAAATTATGCTAATATGCATATATATATATATATATATATATATATATATATATATATATATATATCAATGTTAATAATATCAATGTTAATATATAAACATACACACATACATATGAGTTTATATATATATATATATATATATATATATATAAACTCATATGTATGTGTGTATGTAATAAATATATAATATATAATATATAATAAATAATTTTTTTCTTCATTTCTTCATGTTTTGTCACCATGAAATTGACAAATCTTTTTTTATAGAAATATTATATATAAAAATATTTATATATAATATTCTATAATAATAAAAAAGGAATACATATTTAATATTCCCTTTTTTATGTAGTATTAATTATACATGATTTATCTGTATGCATCTTTTTTATTCATGTGCCTTCATAATTTTAAATCAAAATAACTTTTGCAGCGCTGATCTCTTCTTTGATAACGAGTTTACTGGCACGAGGGCGGAGCAACCTGTCACTCACATGAGATCGACCAATAGCAAACCACAACCAACCAATCAACTTCCAACAGAAAAAAGCAAATCCCACTCTACATTTTTTTCTTGTCTGAGAAGCTATTTCACTCGGATACCCATCACAATAACAAGTTTACTGGGTGCGAGGGCGGAGCAACCTGTCACTCACATGAGATCGATCAATAGCAAACCACAACCAACCAATCAATTCCCCACAGAAAAAAGCAGATCCCAACCAACATTTTTTCTTGTCTGAGAAGCCATTTCACTCGGATACCCATCACAATAACAAGTTTACCGGCGTGAGGGCGGATCAACCAATAGCAAACCACAACAAACCAATCAGTTCCCCACAGAAAAAAGCAAATCCCACCCAACATTTGTTCTTGTCTGGGAAGACATTTCACTTGGATACCCATCACAATAACGAGTTTACTGGTGCGAGAGCGAAGCAACCTGTCACTCACATGAGATCGAGCAATAGCAAACCAAAACCAACCAATCAATTCCCCACAGAAAAAAGCAAATCAGGTGCTACATTTTCTCTTGTCTGACAAGCCATTTCACTCAGATACTCATCACAATAGGGAAGAAAAAGTGTTAACTTTTCATGCTAATATTAAAACAAAACTATGTGAAGAATGATTTGGGAGAAAATATACAACAAATCTACATCATCAGGTTATTTATGGGGTGGTGATGGTGCATTGGATAAGACACATGCAGTGACTTTAGTGTGAGAGACCCGGGTTCAAATACACTGTGGAACACCAATGTGTCCCTGAGCAAGACACTTAACCCCTAGTTGCTCTCTACTATATATATATATATATATATATATATATATTGACATATATAGCAATTGTACATAGCAAATTTAGCAAAGTCGCTTTGAATAAAAGCATGAATAAATGTCAATGTAAATGGAAGCAAACCTTGCTATTTATTGTTTTCAGGGACCACCGATGTCTACCTGTCAATACAGTAAATGTATTAATAGCAAGGCTGTGTTTGTGCTCTGAAACAGGGGCTCACAGATGTGCTGAATGCTGTGCCTTAAAGCTAGCCAACAATGCAGGGCTTTGTGCTTTGTCACAGCGCGTGGGCAACGAGACCTCGTGCTCCGGCAAACCCTCACGACAGCTCAGGGACCAGCGAGGCCACGGCCCAGAGGAAACAGCCAGTGTGCGACGCTGCATTCCTCATGTGGAATGATTCCATTTCCCCTTGGCTCTCGGCTGCATTTTTTCACCCCCCACGCAAAAAAAATAATGAAAATCTACAGCCAAGCGTTTCATATGCAAACATTAAAGATGAAGAAAAGGGCATGCGTCCTGTCATTCATCCTTCACAAACCATTTACATGAAAAAGAGGAGAGAAAAAAACAACACATGAAAACCGGGTGGAGTGATTTTGAAATATTATATCACGTGTAGAGAATGAAAGAAGGAGGGAGAGATCATTCTCTACTCCTGGCCGAGCTGGAAGCTTTGGTTTAATTAAAACAAATAAGACGAGGGCAGGAGGACTGGAGGCGTTGGCAAAGGCCGTCTGAGGAGACTTTAATCCTGCTGTGGCATGACACACAGACATATCAAACCCCCAGCACTCAAATATTACAAAACACACAGTGTATGCAAACTCTTTTTATTTATATAAGGTATGTCAATTATGCACATTTTAGAGAAAACATTACCATCCATCCATCCATCCATCACTATTTTTTAAAAATACATTTATGTATATATAATGTTTTCATATGAATATTGTATTTGAAATTTGATTTGCATCTTAGTGTTTATCGTTCTATCCATCTATCCATCCATCCATCCATCCATCCATCTATCCATCCATCCATCCATCCATCCATCCATCCATCCATCCATCCAGTTCTATCCATCCATCCATCCATCCATCCATCCATCCATCCATCCAATCCATCCATCCATCGCGTTCTATCCATCCATCCATCATCCATCCATCCATCCATCCATCCATCCATCCATCCATCCATCCATCCATCCATCCATCTATCCATCTATCCATCTATCACTATTTTTTAAAAATACATTTATGTATATATAAAGTTTTCATATGAATATCGTATTTGAAATTTGATTTGCATCTTAGTGTTTCCATTGCAACATTTTCACACAATGTAAAAATGTTGCTATATGGATACAGGCCGGCTAACGTACATATAAATATGTATAAATATCAATTTGCTTCCTCCATAATTCTTCAATCGACACGTTGCCAGCTCAGAAAGTCCTGCGTTGAAGAAAATCCAGATTTTCCCACAGGTACAACATTGCGGTGGTGTTCGTCTTGTAAATATGATCGTTCCGACATGACTTGAAGGCAGCAGTCCCATATGGAGGGGTGAAAAGTCTGCGTGTGTGAGGCCAGCTGGTCATTCATTCACACTTTCCCGCTGTGCGGTGTGACTGTAGGTCAACACTCGTCCCCCGGTACGCTCCCATAGGAATCCTCCCAGTTCAGCCCGGCCCCTCTCAGCTCTCCCGTCCCGCTGCGGCCGCGACCCTGCCCTGCCCTGGCACTGGCCGGAGGGGAGGGGGCGACCCCGTCCGTCATCGTGATGGACGGCCCGGCTGCACGTCTATAAACTTTAATAGGTCTTGTCAGCGCACGCCAAGCTGCTTGGCAGGTATGAAACACATGCCAGTTGCCGGCATCCACCATGACAGTGGGATTTATTTGATTTTCCCCCTCGCCTGCGGCTTGAGTATGTGAGGACCTTCACATTCTCCAGGAAAAAGAAAAGCTTTTGTTAGGATGGTTTCTGTCAACCTGCCTGCAGAAATATAAATTCTGACTGTTTGAGAACTGGGCACGTCCTTCAACTATGGATGAAGCCAAGCGAACTGGGAACTTTATGCAAAACAGGGTTACCGAAAGAACATGCAACAGTGCAGAGAAGCAAAAAAATAAAGCTTGATGGTTTGCAATACATGAAGGCAGTGGATTTCAATATTTTGGTCGATGTGCCACTTTATAACTAAAACTATTTAGTTGGCATTTTCTGATTTATATATTTTTCGATAAATAATGGAACAATTTATCTGGTAAAATCAATGAAAACTATTTTTTTTCTCATAAATTATGCATAATTCCAAGTCTTCTGATTACTTTGAATGGAAACAGAGAGAAATGATTCACTCCAAATTCTGCATTCAGATCATCAGAGAAGGTGGCGAGAACCCACTGGTCCTTATGTATATTGTCAACATGGTAGATTTAAATGGCAAGAATTTTAATGCATTAATCATTTTGCATTGCAAAAACGTGAAAAAAAACAACAACAAAAAACGGACCTTCCCCGACTTCCCAGGTTGTCTATGAAAGCCTGTATTTTTATATGAAGGACTAGGGCTGAAAACCCAAAGAATATTTCGTTCTGTGACACATGAATGCTTATACAATTTTCAGTATAATGCCGAAACTATTGTAATGTCAAAGTCATGCAAAGAAAAGGGATTCCTTCAAACTAAAGCCAGATCTCTATATATAGTCTATAGTCTCAAACACGTTTTATATCCAAAGTGTCATTTTCATTACTTCATCTGTCAACATAATGCTGGTGAATTGCAGAGCTAGTGCACTGCAAACATATCCATATCGATATGATCAAATGCTTTCTTAACCGCTGGTTTCTTCACTGCTGTGATTTTTTATTGGGTTTATTTTGTTATTGAAAGGAAAGCTCACAGCACATATTTAAATATTCATCTTAAGTATTCTGCAAAGGTATTTCCAATTTCTTGTTACTTCTGAGCAAAGAACGAAAGAAACTTCGTAGTGAGAATATCGGGGCAATGAATCAAATTTGCTCTCTAGCACGTTACGTATGTAGTGTATGAGAACAAGCAGTAATTTGCTGACTGCAGTTTACTGAAAGGCCACCGGTGTCAGCTAATAACACAATTCTGAATTCTACATATAACCCCTTTAAAATGTGTTTAAGGGACGTGGCTGTGGTTACAAGAGGTAAAAACTATATAAATACTGTTCGTTTTCTCACACAAACCACTCGTTTCGGTGTCTTAGGCCATCAATGTGTACTTACATTTACGAGTCATTAAAACATGTTTAATTTGGACTACTCTGTGCATGCTCTTTAAGGTGGTGACCATAGACCTGCATTATATGACTGACAGACAAGAACGGTTTGACCTAAAAATATAAAAATTGAAAATACTGCGGAAACATAGACACCTACATCTTGGATGCCCTTGAGGTAAGCTAAAACATATCAAAATGTATTTCAAAGTGAACAATCCCTTTAAAGTGAACATGATATGGAAACTTGGAAGTCTTTTGTAACTAAAATACCAATGCATTGAAAAGGATTTTGATTGCAGTGACCTAACAAACAGTCCTTTACATTCTGGAAATCAAGCCCAGGCCCCATAGGTTAAAGCTAGCATGTTTACTGTAGCTGTTGGGTAAACACAGAGAAAAACCTCATGGTGACTGGCAACAATTAGCTTATTAGGACGTTGTCTATCATATAATTGCTAATGACCACAATTTGAGAAACATCTGCCTGCACACATCCTTTCAATGAGTCATGGATTCAAGGCTGAATGACGTCAGAGTCTGAAGCATCATTAATGGGCTGTTTAACTAGCGAAACCTTTGGTTATTCACGGATAACAGCGAGAGAACTGATCATCAGAGCCGCCCTGATCTGACTCATTTTCAAAGGAAACACTGATCCTCACTGTAGCAGTGCCTCTTTCTCTTTACCTGCCTTTAAACAAGAGGAAGTGTATTTCACACGCACCAGTCCAGGCAGTTAAACGCTCAATATAATGACCACAGTCACACAGGACGCGTTGCTGCGCTGTAAAGCGGCTCAATCATTCGCTCTCTCGCTCACAGACAGCAGGGAACCGGACAGTGTCAGTGCGGTTCGCTTATAACAATTTGTGTTGTCTTTATAGGACACTGTACTTGGGTTTAGATGATTTAAAAAAACACCATAAGAGTGTTTGTGTTCGAGAATTGATATTCAGTTGATATTTAAAGACTTTTCTGATGTTAAATCATTCTAATATTATTCAATATAATATAAATATTATGGAGTAGAATATTCCTTTAAATATTCTAAAATTATTTTTAATTAAATTATATAAAATAAAATTATATATATAAAATATTATTTGTATTATCTCTCTCTCTCTCTCTCTCTCTCTCTCTATATATATATATATATATATATATGTATATATATATATATATATATATATATATGCATATAAATAAAATTATATATATATATATATATATATATATACATATATAATATATATATATATATATATATATATATATATAAAATATTATTTGTATTATCTACATTACACATTATAGCTACAGATTACATATAGGGAAAATTGTAAAAAAATATATAATAAAACAATGATATTATTATTATAAAAAACCATAATTTAAGATTATATAGTTATATTCAATACAAAAATTATTAAACAATGTAATTTTTACATTTTATAGATTTGAGTACTTCTGTTCGCCATTATTATCATAAATCTAATATATATATATATATATATATATATATATATATATATATATATATATATATATATATATATATAATTTTATATTTAACAACATATATTTATATTATTTACATAATCTATTATACATTGGAAATGGATAATATAGCCAATGCAATCAGGAAGAATAAAATCAGTCTCAATTAAATCTTTTTGCAATGATGAACATTGATAATCTTTTATAACTACATTTGCAAAAAACTGCCTTTTAATATGTAGTATGTCCAGTTTTACTGCAATCATTTCTTTTAAACTACAAAACACATAACAGGTACAAAAAATTGTCTAATTAATTCCAAAAATAAATAAATTAATTAAATAATTTATTTTCTAAATTAAATAATTTGGAGTAAAAGCACTTATTGAGCTTGGTTTACCTTTCCAGTCATAGACGGCCGAATGAGCAAACCAGGCGGAGTGGAGGTTCGGGTAGCTGGAGCACCTGTTATCCCATGAGCCTCTAGTTCAAACACACTCACGAAAGCTCGGACTATATCCACATCATCTACTCGCTGCCCTGAACTTCACCTCTGATTGAATGTGGGCTTGAATGCAATGATAAAACACCTGCTTCCTGCAATGCTGATTACAGTCTGTGCTCTCTTTCTTAATATCTGTTATCTGGCCTGCGCTTCTCTTCTCGGGGCATGTGTGACATCTTGCATGGGTCATCAAATAACAGTGTGGTTGAACTGCCCCTTTTGAAAACCCCCTGAATGGGTGCCATGAAAAACATATATCTTCCTCAAGAATCCAAACAAAGACTCTAATTTTAAAACTTGGACAAATAAGGCAAAGACAAACCAATGAACTCTGAGTTTTAAAACGATATGCACTGAGTAGGGCTGAAGCATTTAATAAGGCATAAGTTGTTCTGAGTGTCCAATGCTCATGGGATAGTCAGTCCTTCCCACTCTGGAGCTTTATGACATACTCTTCCTCTGTACTTTGCGCTTCCTAATTTCCTTTGATTACTTTAAGTCTGCATGTGTCTCCCTGGCTGTCAGTGACCCCGTCTGGGCGAGGTGTGAAGATAACTGCTTTTCAGACTGGGCCGCTGGTAGCGTCTGTAAGCTGAAAGGGAAGAGAGCGAGCGTGAGATACTCTGAGCCCCCCCTGAACATCCCTCCAGGGAGTGCACTCGATAGGCAGCTGAGAGCAGGCCCTTACTGAGCGCTTTTGCTTGCTCAATGCCTCTGTCTCCTTTATCCTCTTCCTGCTATGACAACTAACCTTCCCATGGGGCAAACTGGAGAGTGAAGGCAGCGTCACGGCGGGCCTGTAGACTCACTGTCTGCCACCGACCGAAGGCTGGCGCAGGTAAACCGATTATGATTATTGCATTAAGACTGCTAGTATGTGGCTCTACTCTAAAAGCAAACAGGTCCAGATCAGTTAGCACATATTCTTTCTGACAAGCCTGTGACTGTGGAGAAAAGAGAAAAGTTCATTCCTATCCCATGCACATGTACAGGTCACACTTTCTTTCTTTCTTTCTTTCTTCTTTCTTTCTTTCTTTCTTTCTTTCTTTCTTTCTTTCTTTCTTTCTTTCTTTCTTCTTCTTTCTTTCTTCTTTCTTCTTCTTTCTTTCTTTCTTTCTTTCTTTCTTTCTTTCTTTCTTTCTTCTTCTTTTCTTTCTTCTTCTTTCTTTCTTTTTCTTTTTCTTTCTTCTTCTTCTTTCTTTCTTTCTTTCTTTCTTCTTCTTTCTTTCCTTTTTCCATCCATTTATCCATTCATCCAACTATAATGATTAGAAATGATATTCTATTTTTGTAATATTTAATATTATTCTTATTATTCATTACATGACTAATGAGCTGACACTTAATAATAATATTATTAATAATAATAATTAATATTATAACAAAACTTAGTAGTAACAAATAAAAAGCTACAAGAAATAGGCTCACTTGCAGCAATGCAAAAATGAAAATAAAATATTAACTTATTAAACCTGGTGAGCTCTGACTTGATTCGAATGTTTATATCAATAATTAAAATTCTTGTTGATTTCATAAGGCAGGTGTTAAAAATAAAAAATAAAAAAGTTGTGCACATAGTTTTGTGAATTTTTGTGATTTTTTACAACAATATTTTAATGGATATAAAATTTAAATTAAAGCATCTAGCAAAATCTACACTACTACACTCTAAAAATGCTGGGTTGTTTTAACCCAATTTTGGGTCAAATATGGACAAACCCAAATGTTGGATTAAAGAATGCAATTTATAAATTTAACCCAACAGCTGGGTTTGTCCATATTTGACCCAAAATTGGCTAAAACGACCCAGCATTTTTTAGAGTGTATTCAAGAGTGATTTTTTTTTACTAAATTAAAACTTACATTTAACAAGGACATTAAATTAAAACTGACAGTAAAGATTTTTAGATTGTTACAAATAAAATTCTAGTTCATGCTGTTCTGTTCGTTTAAGCTTTCAAAGAATCTTGAAAAGTTTCCACAAAAATATAATAAGCAGCACAAATTACATTGATGACAATAAAAAAAAGATTTCTTGAGCAGCAAATCAGCATATTAGAAATATATCTGAAGGATCATGTGACACAGAAGACTGGAGTAATGATGCTGATAAAAAACAAACAAACAAAAATATTTAATTTCAATTCTTATAATATTTTATAATGTTACTGTATTTACTGTTATAACATCTGAAATTTGCACACTAAAAGTGTCAATTAGTGACAGAACTAAGTAACACAAGTCTAATTTCTGGTGCAGAAGTCACAGAGAGCACCCAACCACAATCACCTTGTTTTATTATCCTGTTTATTTTCCTCTCATCCCCAGAAATGGAGTGGAGACAGCTCACTTTTACTGTTCCAGGAATGCATTTACAGGCTTGTCTCTCGAGCTTCAATAACACCATGAATGAGGCCCGTCCTCTCATCTGACCGTGAGAGTGGCAAAATGATTGAACACTAACCTCCAGCGCTCAGCTAAGCTAGCCTCTGGGAAGCCGTATAAACTCAGCACAAGTGTAAATGTCGGGATCCACATAGGCTGGGATCGTGTTTTAGAGGCTCAATGGGTCTGCATGGATGGTTTCAACAGGTTCTCTCCTTCACCGATAGAAGTCAACTGTGTAGGTATGTGCCACATCGCCACTCTCTCAAAATACACACGATTTCTGATGTCCGAAAGCCTGACAATTCACTTAAAACTATTTTTGTATGCAATCCTGTCAAACGAATCAGACAGACTATTTCTATGAAGTTAACATCAGGGCTATATTAATTCTTGAGTATTAAACAAAAACAATTTCACACATGGAGCTGAAGTAGTGTCCTGTTATCTGTCCTTTGTTTTCTAATTCTATTTCTTTAATCTCAACTTTTTAAAGGGCTCATATCAGAAAGGATACAATTTTGCATTTTGATAAAACAATGCATTTGACTTTCAGGATTTAACATTACAGGCCTGCTCACACCAAGACAAATTTCGCGCGCGTTATTCGCCGACGTTTAACGCCTCATGACTAAACAAACGGCGCCAATATGAAAACAGACGCGTAAAGCGTCATTTAAAAAAAAAAAGCCTTGGGTTTGTTTTTTTAGTTTGACGCGCTGCTTCAAAAACTATCCGACCAATGAGATTGGTGCTTTTGCTCACATGTTTGGAGCTTCCGAAGTTACAGTAAAACACAACTTGGGGCGCTCAAACACAAAACGGTCTTGCCGAGCACACATATGCAACGCGAAGAAGATATACGCGAAGTAGCGTCTCCGTCTACACCATAGATTTCTATATAAAGGCTAGATATCTCGTCCATGCTGCTGGCCAATGGAGGTCGACGTCTGCACCTGGCGGCCATCTTGTCACAGGCAGCTCGCTCACTCGTAACATTGTGTTAATGGTACATGTACTATTTAAATAACCATAACTTGCTAAATTTTCTACCGATTTTCAAACGGTTTGATTTGTTATAAACGTCAGAGATGTAGTTATGACATTGCATACTTATGAATAATACGTGTATAAATAAATAATCATCCAGATAATTATAGCCACGTTAATTGGATTTACATCAATTCCACATTAATTGGAATTAATTTGCATGTTCACTCGGCTCATCGTCAGCGAAAATCGCTTGGGTGTGAAGTGAACACAAAAAACGCTGATGATATTCGTGTATATGACAATATAAGCAGCACGTTGATATTCGTTCCAGTGTACGGGCCTTAATGCTTTACTACCAACATATACACGTCCATGCCACTCTTGCATGATCAGAAACCCAAGGTAAGCCTATTAAGAAGGAAGTAGGATATATTGTATTATCCCTAAATAGCAGAAACAACATAATAACCATGTTTACCAGTCAGAGGCCATGTTCACACAGCAGCAATCCTGTATTTGAGTCCTTATAATATGGTTACGTTCACACACAGCACGGTTATTTATGGGAGTAACAACTGCATTCTTTAAACAAACTCACTCCAATACATTTTCAGAATTAACCGCACCCTCAGAAAACCTGTGACGAGTGAAAGAAGAAAGAACCAGACTGGACAACTAGTTGTCTGTCACATCGAACAGTGCGAAAAGCCTCTCTGGAAGACACACAGAAAACAAAATCTCCAAGAAAGAATGGAGATAGAGAGCTGCCAACACAGGCAACATTTTAAGGCTTCACATGTCCAACATTTGGTTGTGCTATGTAGTTTTAGCTGATTAGAGCATATCACATCTTTAGCTTAGCAACATGCCAATGTCAAATGCTATTGAAATCAATTCGAGGCTGGATGCACTAGTTGACGTTCTATGTACAGCATTCCAAATCCCTTATGAGGTTCATTTAGGCTGCTGTTTAGACAGCCAAAATGTGAATGTATTTGATTTACAAAGGAAAGGAAAGGTTCTGTATAAAGAAGATGAATAGAAAAGAAAAGCAGTGAAGATGAGAGATGGGAACATAAAATAAATTATTCTTCCTCTGACACAGAGACAAGTGGATAAATGACGCCCTAAAGCTCTATTTGTCTTGTTTCTTCTTGTGCGGACAGTGAACCAGTTCGCTATTCTTTCACTCCCACCCTCAGACTGGACTTTGACTGTGTCAGCTGAACCTTGGTGGCTGGCCAGCACAAAGGGAGTGCTGCTAAACACACACCCTGACAAACATCTAGTCTGTGACACCCTGTACAAAAGCTGGGTGGGAGGACAGAGGACAGGGCTTAAGAACAAGGCCGACGGCCAGAAATACAAGAGCTTCACTTGCCCAGTTTGGCCAGTTATCAGTATGCAGAACTGCTATGCAGAAAACTTGCTCTCAAAGTCAGCTAGAAGACACATGATGATGGATTCTTTTGAAACTACTAAACACAAAATTCACAAAGTGTGACTGCAAAAACAGACGTGAAAAGGTGCAACGGCTAAAGATGTCAACCTGACTCAATACAATGTCCAGCATAGATCAACTGTTAAGACTGCTCAGTAACGCTTATAATTGATTATTGTAAAAACCCTAAAACCATATTCTGGACAAATGTGGGCAAAATAGTTTTGATTTAATTTTAAAAAATAAAAGTTTGCCTCCTGAACACACAATATTTTTTTTGACTCAATTCTACAATGTTAAGTGGGTGCCCCAATAACTATGTTAGTGGCCGCCCCCAAAAAAGAAAAGAAACCTAATTAATCTTGTATTTGGGTAAAAAATGGGCACCCATTGAATTGAATGGGAAAAAACTGTAATTTAGAGCTTTCTAAAATAAGCCAAAATAAGACACCAGGTGATGGCAAAGTCACTTCATATTTAGGCTTTAGCTCTAAGATCTTATTGGAATGATATTTTAATGTAGTTTAACAAAACAATAAAAAAAATGAAAATAAGCATAATTTACATAGAAAATATGGTACCTTTTGAAGTAAATAAATTAAAAAATAACCCCAAAAATAAAAAAAAATACCATAAATGAATAGACAAAACTTTATCGAAGACAGTGATATTAGGATTCACACCCGAGTCTTCTGTGCCCACATTTGTCCACAATTACAGGATTAAGGGCTATAAAGTGAATACGGTTTGAGGGTTACCTAAAAAATAATTTTATAAAATGTGTTATTTGCTGTAAATGTGTCTCAAAGAAATCTTAATAATAATAAAAAACAAATAAAGTCCAATTATAATCATATAAATAATAAATTATATGTAAAATATTGTTTGAGTATATATTTAAGTTTAGTTACAATTTCATTTATTATGATTATTATTAATCTAATAATACAAATAAATACATTACACACTCAAACCATCTACACTTCAGTTTCTGTATATATATATATATATATATATATATATATATATATATATATATATATATTCTATATTAAAAAATAAAATACTTTTACTATAAAAAATATTAACATACTTTTTAATAAACACACTTGTATGTTAGGTGTGATTAAATCACATTTAATTAATTTGACAGACATGTATATATATTTTATTTTTTTACAGGAAACTGAAGTGTAGATATGTTGAGTTTGTAATTTCCGTGTCATCAAATGGGCATCACTGATATCATCATGGTGAGCGAGGTGGAATTAACTGTTTGTCCAGTTAATGAAAAAGTTGAATCTGTTTGAAACTAGAACAGCCATTATTTTCCCAGCTCTGTTCAGTGTCATTAGAACTGCAGAAATAACTTCACCTATCAATTTTTCTCTCCAGACAAGTACAATCTGAAAAGCTGGCTCAGCTGGACATAAAATCCATATTATTGAACATTGGAGGATGTTGTCATTCTGTAAACCCCTTCATGTTTTCCTCCATTCATAAAGCCCCAGTCCATCCCTGAGTCACCCTCCCCGTCTGATCTCCAGTCTGCTCTTACCTCAATTCCAAGTAAAGCAGAAACACATGCTTCGGAGGCATCGCAAATGGCGGCTGAGGTCGTGACCCCCCTCCAGCGCGAGCACCAGCCGGCCGTCGGCCAGTCCCATCAGCTGCTTGGTCAGGTAGCCAAAACCTGCCAAAAGGGGGAGACGGGAAATACAAGAGGGGGTTTTAGACACCGGTGGCTGGCCCTCGATCAAAGAAATCAGTGATGAAGAAAAAAAAATCAGTATTACATCACATTTCTCGTTAAAAAAAGACGACACTCTGGATTTACTGGGACTAAACATATAATACGAGGCAGGTTTAATTTTAATAAATGTGGCTTCGTTTTTTGGCATCTTTTGATCTTTGCTTGAATATATGTATCTGACTATACCTCTCTTTCCCAAAGAATCAGATTCAAGGCCATCCTAGATTAATTTATTTAGGTATAATTCTTTACTGGCATGACATGGTCCAATGGGATGTTCTTCAACACGTCTGAAGGAACCGACCAGTACAGCTAACCACTGAGAACCTGATACCAACTTTATGCAACATATCAAAGTGCACCAGAACCGCAGCTACTCTGAATAATTTAAAGGAATGGTACTCCCAACATTATTTATGCACCCTCGTAACGTTCCAAAGTTTTATACTGTTATTTTGTATGGGAAGAGAAAAGAAGACGTTTGGAGAATGTTTATCTACTTCCTCATAAAAGAAGTCTGTACAAAGTCTTCGGAAGTTTTTCAACAGCTTTGTAAGATGAAATTCACTGAAAAACCTAATTCTTTTGACCTAATGGTGTCCTAAAACTCCATCAAGTGACCTAATGGTGTCCTAAAACTCCATCAAGTGACCTAATGGTGTCCTGAAACTCCATCAAGTGACCTAATGGTGTCATAAACTCCATCAGGTGACCTAATGGTGTCCTAAAACTCCATCAAGTGACCTAATGGTGTCCTAAAACTCCATCAAGTGACCTAATGGTGTCCTGAAACTCCATCAAGTGACCTAATGGTGTCATAAACTCCATCAGGTGACCTAAAGGTATTCTAAAACTCCATCAGGTAACCTAATGGTGTCATAAACTCCATCAGGTGACCTAATGGTGTCCTGAAACTCCATCAGGTAACCTAATGGTGTCATAAACTCCATCAGGTGACCTAAAGGTATTCTAAAACTCCATCAGGTAACCTAATGGTGTCATAAACTCCATCAAGTGACCTAATGGTGTCCTAAAACTCCATCAAGTGACCTGAATGGTGTCATAAACTCCATCAGGTGACCTAAAGGTATTCTAAAACTCCATCAAGTGACCTAATGGTGTCCATAAAACTCCATCAGGTGACCTAATGGTGTCCTAAAACTCCATCAAGTGACCTAATGGTGTCCTGCAAAACTCCATCAAGTGACCTAATGGTGTCCTAAAACTCCATCAAGTGACCTAATGGTGTCATAAACTCCATCAGGTGACCTATAGTGTCCTAAAACTCCATCAGGTGACCTATAACTCCATCAAGTGACCTAATGGTGTTGGTAAAACTCCATCAAGTGACCTAATGGTGTCTAAAACTATCAGGTGACCTAATTGTGTCCTAAAACTCCATCAATTGACCTAATGGTGTCCTAAAGCTCCATCAGGTGACCTAATGGTGTGCTAAAACTCCATCAGGTGACCTAATGGTGTCCTGAAACTCCATCAGGTGACCTAATGGTGTGTTAAAACTCCATCAGGTGACCTAATGGTGTGCTAAAACTCCATCAGGTGACCTAATGGTGTCCTAAAACTCCATCAGGTGACCTAATGGTGTGCTAAAACTCCATCAGGTGACCTAATGGTGTGCTAAAACTCCATCAGGTGACCTAATGGTGTCCTGAAAACTCCATCAATTGACCTAATGGTGTGCTAAAACTCCATCAGGTGGCCCAATGGTGTCCTAAAACTCCATCAATTGACCTAATGGTGTCCTAAAACTCCATCAGGTGACCTAATGGAGAACACTTTGGGAGAACCCAGGCTCAGTCGGGGGCCAGTTCTCCTCTGGCGTTTACATTGTGAGTTAGAGCAATACTATCAGTCATCCTCTGTGTCGTTCCAAACTTGTTACTTATGAATTTGGAGAATATTTATGAAGCTCTTGTCCACATAATGAAAGTTCATGGTGACTAAGTCCACTCCATAAACCATCATAAAAGTAGACCGTACGGCACGTGCACTATATATTTCAAGTCATCCTGAAGCTTTGTGTGGGAAAACAAACTATTTAACTCCATTTCATGAAAAAAGTCCTTGTTCACCATGTTATGACAAACAAAAACCAAAAGTGTTTGCTGTCAATGATGCCAAACTTGGTGAAACTAGAATTCCATCATAATTCCCATATTTGAATTTGAGACTTTTATGAGTTCTTGTAGAGAGGAAGATAAGCCAATAAAAATGTGTTTCACTCAAACTTGACATATGGCGTACAATTAATGTGACCTTGTTTTTTCGTCCTTTTTGAACAAGAAAAAAACAACGTAGGAATTTCTGAAACGACAGTAGGGTGAGAGCATAACGTCAGAAATAATTATCGGGTGACTTATTCCTTTAAGTTAAGCAGAAAAATGAAAAACAAACACCGGCACAGATTGAATCATTCTTAGATCAGCAGATGGAATGAATCAGATATAAAGTTCACTTTAGATGCAAGAAATGGTGCAAATTCAGACTGGACAACCTGTTCTTTCTTTAGACTCTGGGCAAATGTTTTAAGCGAACAGTGTTTCCAGCACTGACATATGGACAGCTTTCACCAGGAGATGTAATCTACAAGAGCTGGCCTTATGATCCCTCTAATAGGATAAAAGCAGCTTTCTGGACCCCAATAACAAGTGCTGTATAATCATTAAATGTTTGATTTAGAAACAAGCCTGGAATGCCATTTTGATATTATGCACACATGGGGGAAAAAATAAAGGAAAAACATCAGGGATCTGAAAGTATGAGACCGGTATGACTGGTACAATCCCTCCCTTCAGGGATTAGGCTTTGCACACAAGAGTGTGGTCTCTTGTTTTTGTGGTATTAGCACATGATAAATTCGCCTGAAATGAAAGCTTTTAGACATGAGAAATGAGCGAGAGAGAGAGGAGTGGGACAAAGGCTGACTTCCACGTCAATGACTCATCCTTTTGCTCTGAACCGCTTCATTCCACGAGAATGTTCCTAAGAACAGGGATACGCAGAACACTTACATTTGGCTGTGAGTTTGTACCCTCCCAGAGGAGGCTGGTGGCCCTCCACAGCGTCGAAGCCTGAAGAAACCAGCACCACGTCCGGAGCGAACTCATTCGCAATAGGCATCACCACCGTCCTTTAAAAAAAAGAAAAAAACAAGACCACATGAGTTCGAATAGTTCAGCCAAAAACAAACGTCGTCCTTTATTCATCGCCATTTTCTTTGGTGGAGATCTTTTTTTAGAAATATGTCCATTAATGGATACATGAATCACTCTTTAATCGGAAAAAGAAATACCACCACAGTGCCATTTCCACCATCTCAAGTTATGTATTGTTTTAATAGCATTCTGTGATGGCATTGGTGGTGGAAATGACATTTTAACCAAATCTTTTGTTAAGATTAATTAGCATTTATTATTTTATATAGACAATTAAATAAAATGTTCACTGTTTTTGCAAAATGTGACAAAATTGCAGCTTGGCTGGAAATGATATAAAATCGTATGTTAGTGATATCTTCCTTGCTTAAAACTTTATTAGGAGAAACATTGTTCAGTGCTGTGGAAATGACGATGCAAAACGTGCCAATAAATATTCATTGTTTTTAGACATTCACTCTTTGTTTAGATTACAATAGTTTTAAATGTACAAAACTAGGGCTGTCAAACGATTAATCGTGATTAATCGCATCCAAAATACAAGTTTGTGTTTACATAATATATGTGGGTTCTCTGTGTATAATTATTTTATATATATATATATATATATATATATATATATACACACACACATGCTTGTATATATTTAATAAATATTTTCATGTATTTACTGCATACAGATTTATATATAATTTATATTATATATAAATATTTTACATATAAATATTTTTTTTATATATATATATATATATATATATATATATATATGTATACACACACAAAATAATTATTCACAGTGCACCCATATATATTATGTAACCACAAACTTTTATTTTGGATGCGATTAATCGCGATTAATCGTTTGACAGCCCTATACAAAACATATATTTATGATGGATTTTCATGTTTTAGACTGGAAGTCTATGTTTGGGACAAGGGTAATACAATAAAATCTATAAATAAAAGGCATCTGAAAAGTAAAAACAATAAATTATGAGTACATGGTATAAAGTTTCCAAGAGCTAAACATTTTTAGGCCCTGTTTACACAAGAACGCTCGCGGGAAACGCTAAAAATATTTAACGGATGTGCCTTTCGTTTACATGATGACGGCGTTTTGGGGCATACGTTCGAATTATTTGTAATTATTTCTGAGAAAAAAAATCTCTCTAAAAATGCTAATTTTCTTAAAAGAAAAAGTGTTTCTCTCAAAATGCTTTTTCATTCTTTGCTCTCTATGCAATTTCTTTCTTTTTCTCTAGAGTCAGGATTTTGCTTTTTACTGTGAAAATTGTGTCATGGGCAGGGACACGTTCCTATTGGCCAGTCGGGATGAGCATCGTCTTGTCTTCGAACTGAATCATTCCACCATTGTTCGGTTCACATAGATAGATGCCACAATTTTTTTTTCTCAGAAATAATTTGAAAAATTTCTAATTTATATATATTTTTTTATGATCTAGGAGAAAATACTTTCTCTCAAAACCTTTTTATATTCAAATATTATAATTTGTTTGGCATTGGACATTTTTTCTCTCTCATGAAATGCTTTTTTGGCATCAGTGTGATACTTTTTCTCTCAAACTTTTTTTTCCTCTCATATAATTTATTTTCTTGCATGTAATAAAGACACAAAAAAATACAGGTTTGGATTTGACGTAAATGATGACCATTTGTTTGTGAACATCTCCTTTAAACATTCATAGCAAACAACCCAAAGAGAATGAAGCAGTGCAATTTTATGTTAAATATAGTCCAAACTCCCCCAAAACACCAGTTCCCATCATGGGAGACATTTAAATTCAAAGAAACAAGACTAGATTCAGTATGAATCATGGGACGAATGCGGTTTTAACGGCTCATTCTGCGGTAAAGTCACGATTCCTGAAACCGAGACTGCCTGTTGCAAAGACAGCCGTTGGACTCAGCAGAGGTTGTGAGACAACATGACTGGGGTGTGTGCATGGCGTGAAAACAATCCCAGCCGTTCAGTCTGTAAGGCACATAACACACACATCCATGCATACACACACACGCACGCACCCTCCGATTGCGTTTGTCTTGGCAATGCCGATCGGACTGTAAGGGTCATCAAAGCTCTCGTCGGATGAAGACGACACGCACATTGATTAGGCGGAGGATATTCTGACTGAGTTTATGACTGCGGCCAGGCCCTGCATTCCTTCTGGGCTCACAGCTGTGAGTGAGGCTATATTAAGACGACAGATTTCTCTTTCTGAACTGCAGCTGGAGAAACTGGATATATAACTGGGCTTGGTGGGGCGGGAGGCTTGGCGCTCTGTGCTCAAGTGTAGGTGTAGTTGACGTTACAGACTTGATTTCCATGGCTGTTAATAAAGATTCGATGCAGTAGAGGTTTATGGTGTGAAGGAGAGTGGGGTAAGATGTGTCATCTGCCTGATTTAACAGTCTGTGTCATGTGACCATATACTGTATTTAGAAAGCTTAAAAGATGCACGTGAGAAAAGTGACTAAAAGCCGTTTTACTTGTCAAAGTGAATTTCTATTTTTATTTAATTTATACATATATATATATATATATATATATATATATTATTATAAAATATAATTTATATAAATTATATATATATATATATATATATATATATATATATATATATATATATATATATATATATATATATATATATATCACTCTAAAAAAAGCTGGGTTGTTTCAACTAAATGTGAACAAACCCAAATGTTGGGTTAAAAATGGAATTAGTGAAAGTTGAAGTTGGGTTAAAATTTTAAATTCCATTTTTAACCCAACATTTGGGGTTGTCCATATTTGACCCAAATTTGGGTTGCAACAACCCAGCGATGTTTAGAGTGATATATACATATATTTAAATACAACTTAAGCATACTGGTATATACATATATGTGTGTAACAGCATATACACACATTTATTATATAAACACAAACTTTAGGTTAGATGCAAATAATCAATTTGAGAGCACTAAAATACATACATATGATATATTTATATTTCTTTTATATATCATCACACGCACACACACATTATGTAAAAACAAACTTATGTTAGATTAATCAATTTGACAGCACTAATATTAACATAAACTAGAAAAAATACTAATGCACAGTCCCATCAAACGTCTTATTAATATGCTGAACACTATTCAAGATCTTTTTAATAATACAGCCCGGAAAGAATTTAATATTCAGAGTCTTTGATTGCACTGAATTAATGTTCAGCTTTTTGAATACTAATCTTATTTGCAATTTCCAGTCCTTTACTGTAGATTTCCTGCACTATTAGTTGAATGAACCACTGGCACAACTTACCCCAAAGTAATTTACGACACAGATGTCTTTTTTTTTTGGAAAACGTTTCATTCAATAATTCAGTGGTAATCTTAAGCAATGCATATATTATGTTTTATAATATAATTTATATACACTCTAAAAAAATCGCTGGGTTATTTTAACCCAACTTTGGGTCAAATATGGAATATTTATATGGCGTAAGCCATTGGGTTAAATTTTTTAATTATATTTTTAACCCAATGTTTGGGTTTGTCCATATTTGACCCAAAGTTGGGTTAAAACAACCTAGCATTTTTAGAGTGTAATATCTAATTAGTTTTTTTTTTTAATATGAAATGCTGTTTTTTTTTTTCAAATATTCCTCAATAATTCAACATGTCCCTTCACATGACACAGCTTACCTCTAACATGGGGTACTCAAAATTCCTTAAAAAAAATAAAAATCAGTAATTAGACATGTCGATGACTCATGTATGTTCCTAGCAGGGAGGTTTCTTTCACACACAGCTATTCTGCATTGCATTAACTGTAGTGCCCAGTTGCACAATATACTTGGTCTCTTCACTGGCCTCTGGAACATGGCACTTGTCCTCTTGCCGAAGGTGGGCAAAAGGCCCAACTCCTAAAGATGGCCAAAGTCCACAGCTGTGCCTCATATTTTCCATCTTAAAGCACCTAACCTCACCTCAATTCCACCCATGGCCCCACACCGAGCCCAGCTGACTGCACTGCCCGACTTACTGGAGGTCTAAAGGCTTCAGAAAGGATGACAGAAGGCTTTGAGAGTCCAACAGGGTTTGCGTCACAGAAAAGCGGTTGAAATGTCATCAAACGGCTGCAACGGGAACGCAGTGTTTTCAGTGTCGTCTGGGAAAGTGCAGTGGTGTCTGTGTGGTCAGCTGGTAAGTTAAAACAAGCTTGCATGATCCTATTTAGAGAGTAAACAGTGACTCGTGTTGGTGCATGCTGAGATCCTTAAAACAGTGCTTGAAAATAAAAACGTGCAAGATAAAAAAAAAAAGAAGGAAAAAAAAAGAAAACATAGTGTAGACTAGAGGTTATATGCACCGATATTAAAATTCTGGCTGACATAACAGGCCAAAAATAATCATTTTCAAATAATTAAGTTTTGGCGGAACTGTCAAAATTAAATTTATTAAAATGATTAAATATGAAAGAAACCCAAAACATTAAAATCAATCATTTTAAATGCTAAAAGTGAATTTAGGCATCTTAGCATTAAAATGAACTACAGTAGATGGAAAATAGATATTCATTTAGCAATTTGATAAGGATTACATTTAACAGACAAAGAAGCAAAAATATTGATATATACTGTAAATGTTAAAATTCTATAATTTTGTCTAAATGATTATAAACAACAACAACCCAACTCACCCAATTAAAAAATAAAATAAAAAATAAATTAAAATCTAAAATCTATCATTTTAAACGCTGTGAATCGCAACATTATAATGCAGGATGAAATATGGATATTCATTTAACAATTTGCTAAAGATTATATTTGAAAGTGTTTATTTAACTTTTAAATAGCTAAAATAAAGACGAACTTCAAGTAAGCGTTAAAGGTACAATATATAGGATTTTTGCAGTAAAATATCCAAAAACCACAAGGCCAATTTTATATATATTGTTTAGTTGATTACTTACAATATCCCAAATGTTTTCAACTATTTGTAAATCGTGAGAAAATGTAGATTTTTAACCAAGGAAACGGGGCGTGTCAGCAGGGTGAGGAGTCGCCAGTCAATGACGTCATATCCGCGTTACCCCCGGTTTCCACCAGGTTTGACCTCGTACTGCAATAGTAACCATGGCGACAGACGTGGACAACTGGGTCGGTTATGCCCGTTAACAGCGTGAGCGTAGCAGGGTTTTGAACCCTAGCAGGGTTTTGTTCAAACATTATGGACCATGGCAAGCAAAAAGAGGACTTAAACGAAGATCAACATCTTTCGAGATGCCGAGAGCTCTACGTCCGCGACTTAACTTCGAACTTAAAGATACGCAAGTGTTGCATGTTACTTGAGCAAACAGGTGAGCAAATTATTGCATATAAAACTAATCAATGTTATATAGTTCAACATGATGAAAAGTTACAATATGATCTGTATGTTATTCTCTAATGTTAATCTAGCTTAGTCTCATACAGCCAACAAACAACCCAACTAACATTCAAGACACTCAAATGCAGTTTAGTGTGATAGTCAAACTGTTAGATCTCAGGCTAGAACGTCTATTAACGAGACCTTTATTCGCTAACACAGCAAGGCTGAGTGTTGCTCAACGGTCACAGTTTCCATCACAGGTGACACCTCACATCGAGAGCCTCCTAGCTCGCCAGAAACAGCAGTAGTGCGCCCACATAAAGCCTTCCTCCAGTCTAGCCCTGGGCAAATCAAAGCTCCACACAGGCCACAGGCACTCGCAGGGCAGCCGCAGACTCACAGAGGGGTCCTCGCTACGACAGCAGCGGTGCGGGCAAGCGGCCAGAACCTTCCGTTCTCCACTTTGATGTTCAGAGACGAGCAAGCTTCAGGCGCCCGCCAAAACTGCTCGCATCATCACATTCCCCCGCCACGAAAAAACACGCCTCTTCTCTAAAAACCGCACGATCAATTATCAAGCCCCGTGTGGAAAAGTCTTCTTTAAAGCCTGTGCGCTCATGAATCAGACAGCGTTGATGCGGAGATGAAAAAGAGCTTTACTAATTAGGCCATGGATGCTGAGATTTACGAGCTACAGAACGTAGTGGCATCCTGCTCCAGTGGGAGCCATCCAAACTCCTGTCCAAACTCCAGCGTATTCGGCTGCTTTATGGCCGCTTCTGCTGACGGATATGATCATTCCTGCATTTCAATCCAATTGCCACAAAAAAAGCAGGCCGAGACCACACAGACACACAACAAACACAAATCACACCACGCCACTTTGAAGACCAACCAGCGAGTGGCCCCTCTCTTAAAGCTCACTTCTTTCTGCAGGTCTTACGGGATGTTTTCCTCGAGGAGCTCCTGTGTGAGTCTTACTGAGACCCGGCGTCAGGGCAGAGCAGGACACGCAGATGAGAAGCCGAGGGCTCAGTTCTCACAAGATGATAGGGCCTCTGTCAAATCCCTTCGACCTTTGATGGGTTTGCTCCAGACTTGGACTGTTACGTCTAACTATCACACACTCACAGACACGCAAGTATCTAGATTCATCCGGGTGCTATTTTAAAAGTCTTTTCTACACCTCTCTTCTCTGTTGCCCATTCAGGGTTCCCACACTTGTTGACTGATGAATTGCCATGATCTTTTCATCCGATTTATCTTTTCATTTAATCATTGGATTGACATTGGATGTAAAAATGCAGACTAATAATTTTATGGCCGAGAACCAATAATAGGTGGTTTGCAGTCACGTGATTGTGTTGACACGGAAATGCAGATGGAGAGCAAGGAGTGAAGAGCGCAATGGACGAGATGGAGGAAAATCAGTACTGTACTACTTTAGACGCTATTACAAAAGAAATTTATAAACAGAAAATCGAAACATATTTTGGACGTGATCCTTAAGTTATGAAGTGGACCGATTTTCAACTGAATTGAGAGATTTGCCTGCCATCGAGGCTGTAGATATCAGCAACTAACTCATCTTACAGACATACTTTAACTTTACAAAGTTCGGAAACTGGTACGTTACACAAACAGCCATATAAGTGTATTTAAACACCTGAATAATTTAATTATAAGCCACATAAATAATGTATTAACTCACATTTGACGAAGTGATCACTGCACACTGTACAAACACACGGGCATTTTCCCATTCTGGTTCCTCCTCCCGACCGCAGTACGTAGGTTTGCAAGGCATTTTTTCCCAGTGTTTTTCTGTCTATTTCTTGTATTTTCCCCCTTATGAACAACAACTTTTGGCACAGGATAAAAACCCCTCGTGGTTTGATCGATTTGAGCAACCATAAAAGATGCAAAACATAGGCATTTTGAGTTTGTTATAGTGCTTCCTAAATATAGGAAATCTCTTCCTGCCCTCCATCTGCATTTCGCACCATGGAAACGCAGTGGCGTGACGTCATGTGAAAACAACCTATTGGCTGATAATACAGTATACTATTAAATAGTGGTGCACGATATATCGGCCGATACGGTCAATATTTTACACATCGGTATCGGTTTTTTTTTTTTTGATGCGTGTTCGTGACTCTCCTGTTCGAACTTGTTCATCAAAATGAAGGAATCTTTTCCTGAGTCAATTCCGTTCATTTCGTTCTTTTGAATGAACCAAATGACACGAAAAGATAAACGAGTTCCAAAATGAGCGATCGTTTTGCTTGGTAAGACCCTTATTCATTCGTCTCGAATAGTTTAAATCCCTTTGAACAGTTTGCACTGAAACTGTCTTTTGGACCTTGAACCGTTTGGTTACCAGTAAAGTCCATTATATGGAGAAAAATCCTGGAATGTTTTCATCAAAAACCTTAATTTCTTTCAATATTAATATTCAATTAATATTGGTTTCTATGCGGATTTACTCCATGACAAAACCAGTCATTCTAGAATGATTCATTCTTTCCAAATAGAGCTATTAAAGTCATCTGGTGAAACTGTTTTTATTTCGCAGAAAAATTAAATATCGCAATGTCATTTTTTACCTATATCGCGCGGCCCTAATCCTCACCATGTGTTTTCTATAGAGATATCGACATCTGTAAATATCGTCATTGGCCAAAACAGCAATATTAATATCGGTTATCGGTAACAAATTTTCACATCGATGCATCACTGCTATTAAAAAAAGTTTTAAATGCCATGTTTTAAAAGTGAAATTAGGAATCACAACATCATAGTAAAAAAGGACATTCAAAAATGCATGATTTCTGAGGTTTGTTAAAGATGGCATAAGTGTTATCAAACTACAAGGGTTTTTTTTAAGTGAAAACTTGAAGACCACAAAGGTAATCTAAATGCGAAAATATGCACAAATTAAATATCCAATACCAGCAAACCTGACCAGTATACACAACACAAAAAAGTCCAAATTTCTCCCCAAAAGGCTCAGTGTGAATGTGAACAATGCAGAAAATTTAAAAGCATGACCTGGCCTGGAAAACAACATTTTAAAATTCATATTTTTCCATGACCATATAACCCCTGTCCATACTGACAGGGGTCAACCCGTCTAATCGGCCATGAGCTCACCCTTCACAGACAGGTCCACTGGGAAATGTTCATGGCCTCACACACTGCACCTGAACACAGTATCACATTCCTCCAGATCCAGCGGACCATCCGTTTGACAGTCAGATCAGTAAATGACAACACACAGAGAGGATCTCTGCAGACTGTGGTTTGGGCTCTACATACACTAATGACACAAGTGAAAAAAAGCAAAGATCTGGATTATCTCACTATCGCTGCAGTTGAGATTCAAGGGCGAAATAGGAGGAGAAATACTCAAAGTTATGCTGTCAAATAAAATGTTTTTAGAAATTAGCAAGCAGACATAACATGTAATTCAAAACAGACAGAGATATTGGCCAGACTGAATATTTTTAGCCAATTTGAGATTATCAGCTTTGGCTGGTAATATGGCTGCACCTTGGACGATTAACAAAAATGTTAGTTCCTTCTTGTATCAAATATGCAGGGCTTGATAATAACTTGTTTTGCTTCCAGACACCGTGGCTTGTGGTTTTAGCCACTCAGAATTTTCACTGGCCACAATTTTGACATCGATACCATGGGGGAAAGCTGCCATATTGATACTTTTACCATCATCTCATAATTTGGCAGCAGGTATATTAGGCTGCTGTCACTTGAAGACCTGACACTAGTGTTGTCACGATAGTAGAATTTATAACTTCGATACGATACCTCTAAAATATCGATATCGGAATACCATTTTCGATACTACAGAGAAAAAAACTGCCACAATATTAAGGGGGATATAATAATTTTTTTTTTATTTAAAGCTAAATATAAAAAGTCTAGAACATGACAATCAGGTATATTTTACATGAACAAAAATGTCCTGAGTTCTATTTGTTAATACTTTTTAATTGGACCAGAGCTAACATAATCCGTTGTATTTTTATTATCTACTTTTATTAGGGGTGTAACGGTACACCAAAATCACGAGTTCGGTACGTACCTCGGTTTCAAAGTCACGGTTCGGTACGTTTTCAATACAGCAAAAAGAAAGAAATGCCATAGAAATTTCCTATTTGTTTTAAAGAAAAAATATTTTTAAATAAATGTGAGTTTTCCTAGATCTTGAAACTTTCAGGTTTATAAATGGGGTCATCTTTGAAGGATGAACAAATAATGATTTGGTCATCACATTAAAAATAACATTTAAATATATATTTATTTATATAATATTTGAATTTTGAAGTGCTGGAAAAAGATGTGTGAAGTACTTGAAAGCATTTCACCATTCCAGCCAAACTGGTTCCAGTTAGTGTTACTATATTAAATCCATGGTGAATGTTGCTGGTCTGTGGACGTAAAGTATTACTAGTTCATTCACGGCACAATGTTTCTCCTGGTTTCCATGACAGCGCTGTTTGATCTAATAGAGATCTACAGTTAATAACAGAGAAATGTGAATGCGTCTCACTAGATCTTGCAGCGATGTTATTACCTCAGTGGCGAATTATACGTTTTCTTTACCGGATCTCTTAGCGCTGTGTGGTAACAGTGTTGCTTGATCGAGATCGGCTCGCGCTGCACAGATGTTGCTGGTCTAAACTGATAAACGATCTGTGAAGCACATAAAGAGTAGCGCAGTTTCGTTCTGCTTTCATTACGCTTGCCATTTAATGTTGCGCAACGTTATGTTGGCCACGCCAGCGTGAATTTTGCCGGCAGGAAAAATGGTCCAGCAATCGTTTCGGTTTGAATGCGTACCGAACCGAAAGCCTCGAACCGAAACCGTTCAATATCGAATACATGTTACCAGTACACCCCTAACTGTTATCAAAGATTAAAATATAACATAAAATCACTTAACGGCAGAGTCGTTGCCAGAGCAGATCATTGGTTCATCTGGGTTTTGACGGGACATTTGAGAAATATTTTGATGCAAAAATATATATATATATATATATATTATTATAATTATTATTAATAATTATTATTTGCGAATTTCCCAACCACTTTTTGCCAGGGTCGCTTTTGTCCCCAGAACTTTTCAAACATCTAGCAGCACGGATGTACCAATACAAATAAATAAAACATATCATGTTAACTAGCAGAGTTTTTTTTTTTAAATCAAGGGAAATTTAAATCAAACAGTCACACTGTTTGCACTGAAATTGTCTTTTGGACCTTGAACCATTTGGTTACCAGTAAAGTGCATTATATGGAGAAAATCCTGTAATGTTTTCATCAAAAACCTTAATTTCTTTTCAACTGAAGAAAGAGAAGACCGTGGACATCTTGGATGACATGGGGGTGAGTAAATCATCAGCAAAAATTTTTTTAAAAGTGAACTACTTTAATATGTAGCGAAAAAAATACCCAATCTGGCAACACCAGCCACCAGTGTCGCACAGCCGGCCCCATCGAACAAAGCGTCGAGATGAGGCGTCGTATGATCATTTAAACGGGTTTTATGACAAGGTTGGTGAGGATGGGAAAAATCTTACATTTCTGTGCAAACTTTGCCAACTGATAAAATAGTTGTTGTCTGTGGTTGTGTATGGGCTGTGGCAATAATAATAAAAAAGAAGAAGCTCGCAGGAACATATGTAAAAAAGAACTACGAACGTAGTTCATTTTTTGAAGTATGAACTATGAACTGAACTTGTTCATTTTAAAATTTGTGAACTGAACTTTGAACTACTGTAGTTGTAGAAAATGAACTCAGGCCAATACCCAGACCCAGAGGTTGTGTTGTGGAGTCCATTTGGTGTGAATTAGGTTGATGCAAAACAGTGTTTTTTACAACTAAGATGCGCAGCAGGAAACTGCACCTGAGTCTGCGCCTGCTTGAAACGGTGGCCTGGGGTTCGTTCATGTGAGAGCAATCATGATTAACTTAAAGTTAACTGCTATTGAAGAAAGCAAGAAACAAAAGGCGGCATGAATAAACAAGAAAGGAAGAACAAAAACCAATGAAAGGAACAAAAAAACAAAAAGATAGAACAAACAAACAAGCAAAAGGAAAGACAAGACGTCAACGAGCGGAGCAATAAAATTTGGATTCATTTGAACTCAAAGATGGCACACAATTTGTCAAACCAGACAATCAAACCAAGTGTGAAAACAGCCTTAGAGTCTCAGGAACACAAGGCTACAGAGCGTGAGAAGGTCTTCATCATCATCCTCCTCTTCTCCCCAGTGGCAGCACATCTGCCTCGCTGTGGGGTCTGTGGGAAGACAGCGGAGCTTGGCATGAGAGCACAGGACCGCGTGTCTGGGATATACAATGTTGCGAGCACTTTATCTTTCTGTCTCACACACAAACGTCTTTGTCCCATGGCATGAGCAAGACAAACGGCGACCTCCATCTCTCTAGACGCTCAAACTCACTGGCAATGAATCCTCTTCCAAAAGATTATTCAGGGAAACTTTCTGTCATGTTTGCCAGGGGGCACCCAGAGAACGGATCCACAGACGAGGAAGACTTGACCATGACGTGCGAGATGAGGCAAGGATTTATGACTGGTAATTAGCATTAGCCTGCGCAAATTTCCTTGCAATGGACTGAGACAAATTACATGGACTGGAACCACAAGGCTCTCGAAAACCGATCCCACCTCACGGGTCCACCAAATCCCAGAGCTGGAACATGCCAAGAGTGGTTTGGAACAGAAGGATCATGCACTTGTAAAACCAAAAAAAAAAAAAAAAAAAAAGGCAGTGAAGGGTTAATGCTAGTCATGGCTATCCATCAGTCTCAAAGGCTTTTCCAATCGCTCCCCCGTCCAAAAAAAAAAAAAAAAAAAAAAAAAGCGAGAATGCAAAGAGTAAAGGCGGCGGGAGGGGGGCACTTCAAAGCCTTGTCATCTGGCATTGCGAAGAGCTGGTTTGAATTAACTTCAATTCTCCTTTCTGTTTCCAAGTTCATGGTGAGAGTGCCTGGGCTTCTGGTTTTCATTAGAGCCAATTTTCTTATCTTTTTCTCCCTACTTTCTTCATCCTAGGGTTTATCCCCAGTAAATGCAACGTGGCACTGGTTGGGTCTAAATAAGAAGGTGCTGCCCGTAAGGCATGTACTGTCTCGAGAGGCCCACAAAACATCGCTGAGGAGGGGGGAAGAGTGAGGAGGAAAAAAGATGAAGGTAACCAGGAAAAAGACATGCATAAAGAGGGATAAGTGTGAAGAAAGGAAGAAAGAAAGAAGAAACAAACAAAAGAAAGCCAGAACCAAAATAAGCTGAAAAAAAGAAACAAACAAAAAGGCAGAAAAGCAAAAAAAAAAAAAAAAAAAAACACAATTGAAACATAGGAAGAACAAAGCAAAAAAGAAAATAAATAACAAAGAATCAAAAGAAAGATACAGAAGGAACAAATAAATAGACAAGACAAACAACGCAAAAATAATAAAATATCAAAAGATAAAACATACAAACATGCAAACTAAAGAAATAAACAAAGAGGAAAACAATCAAATAAAAGAGAGAATAAACAAACAAAAATGAAAAGGATATAGATAAATAAAAAAGAGAAAGATAAACAAGACAAAAAACTAAAGGACAAACAAACACAATTAAAAACAGACAGAAAGAATGAACGAACAAACAAACGAAAGGATGTGATGAGTAAAAACAAAGAAAACAAAAACAAAAGAAGAAGACAAATAATTGTTACAGAAATTACAGAGAACAGGAATGAAGGATATAAAGAAAGAAAGAATGGCGTGAGCAGGAAGGCAGTAGACAGAAATATATGAACTGTTATGTTCTCCATCCACAGTCTTGAGGGATCATTAAATCAAACGCTGAGAAACGTTTGTAAAGAGCAGCTGATGGACAGAAAACACGTAGAGAGAGAGAGAGAGAGAGAGAGAGAGCGCAGTGGGAGTGAGACATGTCTCCTTCATCTGGGTGGATCATGGGTGGACGTGGGACAGATAACTACACTATGAGACACAACACGATTACAGATCATTTAAAAGGTTGAGTCACTTAACATGGAGTTTCCTTTGACTCAGAATGAATCATGAGCAGATTTGCATGTAATTCAATAAAAATAATGGCTCAGGTGCCCCTGTAACTCAAACAGTAGAGCATTACATATGTGCTGAGATACACGCATACTCTCGTGAATGAGGCAAACGCTGACGCAAATATGCTTTATGTGGTGGCATTTTCAACAGAACTTCAGAAAAGAAACTTATCCATCCAACATTACTGAATTTAAATGAACCTTTCTGTATTATACCCTCTTTTATAATTTTATTTAAGTTCACACTATATAATTGCAATCAATAATAATGAAAAATTAGGGCTCCCAAATCGACTAATCACGATTAGGTTGCATTTAAATAAAAATTTGTGTTTACATAATATATGTGTGTGTAGTGTGTATAATTATTTGATCTAAATACAGACACATGCTTGTATATATTAAAGAAATATTTTCATATAGATTTATATATAATTTATATTATATATAAATATTTTATATATAAATAATATTTTTTCTTAAAACAAACATGCATGTGTGTGTATTTATATATATACAAAAATAATTATACACAGTGCACCCACATATTATGTAAACACAAACTTTTATTTTGGTTGTAATTAATCAAGATTAATCGTTTGTCAGCCCCAATAAAAATGTATTATAATAAACTTGACCACATGACCTTTAATCTAAGGGATGACTTTTTAATCAAATTTACATTGTCATTTAGAAAAAAAAAAAAAAAAATTAAAAAATGTTCCAGTTGTACAATTTAATATTTGCAATATTGCACCTTATCTAAAATTAAATCATTGTATTTTTAATTTAACAACATGATAAAATATAGTACCTTTCACATTTGAAATAATTAGTGAATTTTTTTTGTAAATTATTAAAAATCCTTTGAACAATTTCACTTTTATACATTTCTTAGATACTATGTTTCACAACAAATCTCTTATTATTGCTAATTTACTGTATTTGAACTGTAATATTGCTGTATTTGAACTGAAAATTGTCACTAATCAGCTGAATAACGAATGGCTGACATTCTTCTTTTCAAAATCTAAATAATTGTACATATTTATTAGGTCACATCATTTATGCCAAGTTGCAGTTAAAAGCTATTTAAAAAACTAAAATATGATTTTCAATAGGAATTGTGTGCATAGCAGTTTGACTGAAAAGTGAGTGACGACATCTGTCAGGGCAATTGTAGAATGACTGGTTCCCACTAACACAGCAGCCGTCTCTCTAGTGGAGGATGAATCAGAATGAATGGACTGATAGAGTGAAGGTGTGCGCCAGTGTATGATGACAGCAGCTGGCAACCAATGAGTCTGAGTAATATGGCAATGGAAAGCAAGTGAAAGCCTTTACAAAAGGTAGATCTCTACAAAACCTATCCGGCTGATTTTTAATGGCCAACCCGGATCTTAAAGGGATAGTGCACTTCGAAATAAATTTTGGTAATGTTCTAGCTTACCTCAAGGGCATCCAAGATGCAGGTGTCTGTGTTTCCGGAGTAGTTTCAATTTTGATATTTTTAGGTCAAACTGTTCTTGTCTCTCAGTCATATAATGAGGTCACGGTCACCACCTCAAAGAGCATGCACAGAGAAGTCCAAATTAAAGATGATTTAATGACTTCGAAAATGTAAGTACACATTGATGGCTAAGACATGAAAACGAAGCCGAGTTTGTGTGAGAAAATGAACAGTATTTATATGATTTTTACCTCCGTTTATACCCCGCGCCCTCAGATCACTTGGATGTGGCTGTGGTTACAAAAAGGTAAAAAACAATATAAATACTGTTCGTTTTCTCAAACAAACCGCTCGTTTCAGTTCTTAGGCCATCAATGTGTACTGTACATTTACGAGTCATTAAATCATGTTTAATTTGGACTTCTCTGTGCATGCTCTTTGAGGTGGTGACCATAGACCTCCATTGTATGACTGACAAACAGAACGGTTTCACCTAAAAATATAAAAAATTTAAACTACTGCTGAAACAAAGACACCTACATCTTGGATGCCCTTGAGGTAAGCTAAAACATACCAAAAATTAATTTCAAAGTGAACTATCCCTTTAAGATGGGTGCTGATGCAGATGATGTCAGGGGGAGATTTGGGTCAGACTCAGCTGGCATCGCTTAGACCTGCGATAAGGAAAAGCCGCTGAAGAGGTGCAGCGAATTCATCGAAGACGTGTTGGGGAGAGATTTACGACAACGGTTGGGTCAAAGAGAAGAAGGTGGTCTGGTTTTAAAAAAACAGGGATGAGCGAGGACTATCCTGTCTTATCATCGCCCTGCAGCGGGCCATATTTTAGCCATCTACCTGTCGAAGCAGCCTGAACGCTGTTGGGCACGGAGGCCCCTCTTCAAAGAGCATCTCGAATCGGCGTGCGCCCGCACCATGAGGGAAGGGGTTATTAATAGCCCCAAACACCAATGCTAATGGGGCTCAGCTTTACTGGCTCACCATCAAAGACTCCCATCAGCCCCTGCTACAGATAAAAGGGACAGTCCAACGGATGAGCAGAGCTTATACAAATTGTTACAAGACACCATTCTCCCACCAATTCTCCAACAACCACCTACCGTTCATGTAAATCTCTGTGAAAATGGGGGCTTTTCACACTGTTTGGCTGTCATATGTGTGTGTTAGTAGGCAATATTAAACCGGTGAGTTGGTTTGGCTCTGTATTAAAGGGGACATATAATGCTAAATCCACTTTTTTAGCGCATTGTATATTTATAGTGTTTATAAGTACAGAAAAGTTGAAATTAGTCTCTTCAGGTGCTTCGTTTATATCTTTATATTCTGTTTTGGTCATTTTTTGCAAAATCTATTCAGATTTTTCTGTTCTCTATGACACATTTTGAACAAGTAAGTATTTGCAGCGGAACTGACAAATAAGGACACTGACATTCGGCCCAACACATATCTGCCATTTTTATCTCGCTCCGATTTTGTAGTCCAAGCTCAATGATGCAGAAGTTACGAGAGTGCCTGGTTGAGTTTAATTTATCAAGGAAATGTACCCACAGTACCATGTGTTTTCTTCAAAGATGAGACAAGTAAGTGAAAAACGACATCCAAGATGGCAGATGATGCTAAAGAAATGTCTGTAATAAGATATAAAACAAATAATAACAGGAACTGTTATTAAAAATGTGTTAACAGGGGACCTATTATGCCCTTTTGAGGTCTCCTGGAATAGGTTTTCATGCTTGAATTTCATGCTTTTTTAAGTTGTTGCAGCACATCTTTTCCCAGTCCATCAATAATGCTCTTTTTATTTCCGGTCTCTATGAAGCCCCTCCTTCCGAAATTCGCAATGTGCTCTGATTGGTCAGCTAGAACAGTGTGTTGTGATTGGTCACCTGCTTCAAGTTTGTTTCAGAAATGTCACTTATTTACATAACCGCGAGCTTTAACACACTACTCAACGCAACTCAACCTGGCCTCGTTCTCTTCATTTGCAGATGCCTTGGGTGGGAATTATTAAAATGAATAATATTGTGATGTGTAAGTTCCCGAAAGACAACTCAAGACTACAACTCGAGGCGTTTCAGGAAGTTCAGAAATGGTGCTTACTGATATAGAGAATAACTTAATTTGGACTGGACCTTGCTGCTTTGTAACTTTACAGACTTTTTTCATGCTCAAACAGCAACAGCTCACCAGGTTTTTGAAACAGAGCCCTTCTCTTTGAAAACATTTTTATTGTATTTCCTGCCAAAAAAGAAGAGTTTCATTGATCCAGCTGATCAAACTGAAGTCTGTTAGACTCTTCCAGCATTCTCAATCATCCTATTCTGAGTTAAACTCAGTCGTGAAATACAGTCCTTCTATTGGCTGTGAGGTCACTGGGGTAGCCCATGCCCATCCAATAAAAGGACATTGCCTTGTGATAAATTCAGCCTTAAACAGGCCACTCTCAGGCCACATGTGCCCACATAAAATCTCTGACTGTGCAGCTGGTGCTAATATAAATAGTTTGAGGGAGTAAATAGCTATTCAAAGATATAAATGATATAATAAGCTCACAAAGGCAAATTTATCTGTGCATTATTTATGAGTGCGTCTTTAATCAATATGGACTCATTCTGCACGTTTCCCAAAGAGAGAGAGAGAGAGAGAGAGAGACAGGAAAAATGAACTAAAAAAGAAATCTGCATGAGAAACATGGCTTCTGCACAGGATCGAGTTTTTAATTAGACTTTTTGATTGTTTTTCATTAAAATATCTAAAATTCTCAAAACAAAACTTTAAAATAAAACTTTACTTGCAAAGAGACACTAGTGTTGTTATTGTCAACTAAAACTATAAAAAATCTGTTTCTATAATTAAAATAAAACTAAATAAAATAAATACAAATTTTGTATTTAAAACGTAAAAAAAAACACTTGATTGAAAACTACTAATGTTGGCAACAAACTGAAATAAATAAGTTTAAGTACTAAAATTCCTAAAACTAAAATTGAAATAAAAAGTAAATAGAAAAGGCACGTAAGAAAATTACTAAAACTGCTTAGAATTAAAATAAAAAAATAAATAAAAATAAAGCTAATTCAAAATATTAATAAATACTTTAACAGTTTATAAATAATACTTAAATGACTGCATAAGATATTGTAACTTGTTTTAAATATATAAATATATATTTATTGTTTATATGACATAAATATATATTTATTGTTTATATTTGAACATTTTAATATATATGTTTATATATTTATTTTTTTATTTAAAAAGATTATAACTTATTTTTATAATTAAAACAAATTTGTCAGACAAAATACACTAACTTTAAAGATACAATCAATTAAAATAAGTCTAAATATCTTAAGCAGTGTTGTTTAAAAAATTTCTTGTTTGACGGATTTTTATTCATTTAACTGGAAAATTAGACAAAAATTACATTATAGTCGACAAAGTTGATGTGATACACATGCATTGGGGCAGACACTCCAAATCTACAGTACTCCACACACTTTTGTCTGTGTCAGTTTAAAACTAACTTGACATTAACAAAAAAAAAAATCCCAGAATTAAATATATTCAATATATGGTTCCATTACGCCTGACGCCAACACCAAAGTCAGCTCATCGTGGCATAAAGATGCAGAGACGTTACAGTTTTACACACTTATGTATACCGTCCTGCTTGTTTTGGTGTAAAGAGGTGTATGTGTGACGATGTTACCTGAATGCTGCCAGATACTCCGTGTCCCCATGGGCGGCTCCAGACCTCCGGTGAATGCCATGTTCACGTTAAAGCCCACGCCTGGACTCGATGCCCACCTATAGACAAGCCACAAATATAACTCTATTAAATATGTGGTGTAGTTCTAAGTCTACTAAACTCCCAGCACAGGTCTTACTGGAGCAGATGAGCAAGTGTTATGAATCATGCACATTCAAACATCCTCAGGGAAAGCGCTAAATCAAGGCTGATGTCACAGAGCCAATGCAGGACAAATCCCAACAATTAGGACCAGAGTTAAACTATAATGAGGTCTTATTTGAAAGCCAAATGGACTTTGACTAATACCAGAATTTAGGGGTACAACTGAGTCAATTCAATTTCAATCCCCTCATTAGTTCAGAGGCAGGAGCTGACTTGTCGGATTAATGATAATGAGCATTAATTATAACTGAGAGGAATGGGAGTCAAACAAGGGAAAGAAGAACACAATCTTTAATCCGTACAGAGCATATAAAAGGGAAGAAACACAATTTTGTCCGCTGGAAATTATCGGCTGAAAATGGCATTTTCAGTTTAACACCGCATCCTAACTACACGCGATGCGATGAAATTCCAGCGACAGCAAGTGTGTCTGTCCACACTAGACGCGACGCGACTGTGAGACGCTGACACGTCAATCAAAAATCACAGCCATTCAGAACAGCGTGTGGGCGGAGTCTCTCTGAAAGCGCACTGCTGGCCCGCACTGGCATTGGAAATGGGTAAGGACATAATCAAATCAAGAAATAACATTATTAAAAATCAAAACATTAACAAAACATACTCATTGGCTAATTTTGTTATGAAGTACAGTTGTATGTTTGCATAAAATTCATTTTGAATGCTATATTAAATGCTTTCAAAATCTGAGGTAAATTATCCATTATGTTTGTGGCACAGCGACCTATTTTTAACTAAAATAAATAATGTGTACTCAAACAGTGTAATTTATTCATATGACAATCAGTTTATTCGATCTTGTTCATAGGGAAATTCATATCCATCCCGTCGATTTATTATGGATGGAAGGAAAAATATATTCAAACTCAAATGAGACAATTTTAATACTATAGGCCTACAAAAAAAAAAACAATGAACACCTGAGATTATTAATGACCAAAAAAGATTACAAATGAGATTATTGAATACGAAATATTGCATTCATTATTTTCCCCAAGGTCCGAGGTTCAAACGAGAGCTCTGGAGGAGGAAGAGATTAGTGGCCTTTCTTTTATTACAGGGGAGGAAGACGAGGATGTGGGTGCATCCAATAAATCAAAGAAGAGCAGAGCAAGGGGCCTATCACAATCCTTTTTCCTGATGTCTTTGTGGAATTTGTGGGATTTGTCTAGAGAATTGAATGCTTCTGAACTTCGAGAATCAGTTCCTCGTTGTCCATGTTTGAAGATTAAATATTCATGACACGCAGAACATCCATCCAATGAGATCTCTGTGTGGGCGGATCTGTCAGCCGCGACTGTCGCAGAAATAGGAACCGTTTCTAAAATAGAAACTTTGGCGTGCGGCATCGCGTCTGGTTAAGGACAAAAACTCTGATTAACATGGAAAAGATACCTTCTATCGCGTGTCGCGGCGTCGCGGCGCGTGTAGTTAGGACACGTGTAAGGCCGAAAGAGAAAATGGACGAAAATATGAGCCGAAAATATATGCCAGTCCGCCACGCGCCTCATGAAGTTTCTATGTAGTAGTGTAAACTTGTTGCTGTTTGCAAGAACCCGATTGCCCTAAAAGCATTTTCAGCTTCAGTTTTTTATCTTGTTCTCCAGGATGATTTGAGAATTTTTCAAAGAGCATCTGCATCTGATCGTCTATAAGAACAACTCGCACCATAAAACGTCACCTACAAACAGGGCATTTTTCCCCATGTTTTTCAATTTTTATATTTTACAAAATCCTAAAACTGTTTATTTTCAGGTTTAAACCTGATTTTGAATCGTTTTATTTTCTTTATGACTTATATTTTGAATTTTTTTTCTCAAAATTATAGTTTCTCTTACTGGAAAAAAAAGGTGTTTCAAAAGAAGTGCACAAATACTATGATATACAGAACAATTCAAAAGTTTGTGGTCAGTAGGTTTTTTCTTCTTATAAATATTAAATAAAATGTACATTTTGACAAAATATTCTATTTATCAAAGAATCCTGAAAATAAATGCATCACGGTTTCCATAAAAATATTAAGCAGCACAACTGTTTTCAACATTGATAATAAGAAATGTATCTTCATTTCATCATATTAAAATGATTTATGAAGGATCATGTGACACTGAAGACTGGCGCAATGATGCTGATTCACAGTTACTATTTGTGATAAGTAACTAGAAACTATAATTAACTACTTTTTACTTTTAAGTAACATCCCCAAACTTTTTGAAAGTATATTAGCAGTGTTGGGCATGTTACTTAAAATTAAAAAGTAATTAGTTATAGTTACTAGTTACTTCTCACAAATTGTTAGTAACTGAATTAAATCATGAAAAGTAACTAATTACCAGGAAAAGTAACTGTTGCGTTACTTAAAAAAAAGTTAAAATAGGCCATACCCATATATTTTGTATTGTTATATATATTAACAACTCATCAATTAAATATTTATCATTGCATATTCTGCATTATTGGATGTTTTTTAATAAACACTGACCAAAAAAACTATAAAGTTTTAGGGCTGGACTGATATGATGATATATGGCTATATATAACACTGATATAAGTGATCACCCAGATTTAGACCTACCTATATTGTATTTATATAAAGCATTCACAGGCAAATTTGCTTTATGTTTAGGTCTATATTGCTTTTATTTCCCCAGTGTCGAAATCAGGCAAACATAAATGTCAGGCAACACGATTCCTGGCTGCATGTCAATATCCATGGATCATTGGATCTTTAGCAAGTTGTAAGGAACACTATATTGAGTCCAACATTTAGTATAAATTGATAAAATTGTTCATTTTAGTCGCATTTTAGCATTTTCCCCTATTAAATCCAGTCACGCAGCAGATCTTTGCCACTCAGTCAGGCTGAGGGGGGTTGTTCCGGCGGGAAAGTGACGTCAATGCATTCCCTCTATTCCCATCACTGTATATTAGTGTATCAAATAGTGTCAAAAGGCACATGGAACTCACCTCATCGGGGCTCCGCTGCCGGGGAAGAAGTTCCCATCATTCGTAGCGATGGAGAGACAGATACAGGACATTAGGGTCACTGTAGAAGGCCTGGTTGAGTCCCGTTGCCATGGTGAACATCCTAATGGACAACAACACAAACAATTAATGTCTGTTCTACAGTAAAGTGATCACTAATCTACTCAAAACAACATTTGGTTAAGCAATGTAAAAATGAGACGCAGTAAAAAAGACATGCCGTCACTCTGGTGTATTCGCAGTGGAGTGAAAAGTGTGTAAAAATCTATTCTGAGCCGTCAGTGATGCAGGAGGACAGTTTAAGAGCTGATTTCTTTTCATGTCTGCCACAACATGTCACGGTCAGCTTCCCCGTAAACAGCAGGTCTGTCAGAAGAGCCGTGTCACAGAGAGGAGGAAATGAAAGCCATTTTAAAAGGCATCCAGAAACCCTAATGACCCCAGCAGAGCTCTGTCCTGACGCCACTTGTCATTTTAG